>JAZKJV010011426.1:0-106517 GCA_037367405.1 Ottelia alismoides
TGCTCGAACCGCATCGCGGGCAGAGCCCGATGCTGGATCTCGCTGGAGTAGACGTTGAGGATTGCCGTGGGCAACCCGGTAACCGATCCGGCCGTGGCCGTTCCAGTCAGCGCCATGTGATTAGTAGCTCCTGTAGGTGAAAATTTGGGTTTACTCTAAGCGCCGGAGCCTCGCGATTCCGTGCGCTACTTGTTTTTCAACGGGAGCCCTGCTTCGGCAAATGCTTGTTCTTTGATCTGCGCCTTCTTGGCGGCCCATTCGGCCGGCGACAACCGTCGCCAGTCTTGAAGCTCGCCCGCGTTCGGGGTAGAAGACGTGGGAGTCTGCGGGGTCTGCGGCGCCTGTCCGGGAGTGACCGGAGCGGGCAAAGTCTCCTTGGCTTGCAAACCTGCGGCGGCACGGGCGGCGGCTGCGTGTTTTTCTGCGATGCTTTGATACGTCGCACACGCCGTCTGATAGCTGGCTTGCAGTTCTTCCATGGTATTGCCAGTGACCATGGATTCGATCAGCGCGGGAGCCCCATCCGGCCCCTTGGGGGCGCCTGCCACCAAAGAAAGCCGGTACGCCGCAAGCTGATCTTTTTGGCGTTGGGCTTCGTATTGCGAACGTTGGTTGTCGAGCGCGGTTTCCAACGCTTTTTCAAACTGGCCGCCGATGTTGCTGAGACGCTGGTTCAGGCTCGTGATTTCGTTCGAGAGCCTGGCTATGGCCTGATCCTGCGTTTGAGCCTCGGCGGAGGGGACCGGTGTCGCGGGGTCCGAAGTCGGCTGCGAAGAGCGAGCCTGAGCCGCACTCAGGTCGGCCTTCAAACGGTCCATTTGCGCATGGAGCCGTGCTCGTTCTTCTTGACGCGCAGCCGAGAGTAGGGGTTCGACATCGGTGATTGCAATCATCGTAGCAACCGGAGGAGCGGCGGGAGCGGGAGGTTGAGGTTGCTGAGAAGTCGCGGGAGCCGCCACGGGCGCTGCAGGCGCCGGAGTGGGGGGTGCTGTGGGGGTCGCCGGGGGAGTGTTCGGGACGGTATTCGGAGGGGTGTTCGGTGTGGGTGCCATTTGGTTTTTCGGATTCCTGAAACTACTGCCCTAAAAGGAAGTCTTTCTCGAAGGGTGAAGGACTAGGTGGTCCGGGGGTCGCTGACGCGACGAACGAGATCGTCGGGTTCAGCGAGTTGTTGGTGGCCGCGGGTTGGGCGTCGGCGCGATAACCGGTCTTGCGGGCCGCAAGGCTGGCGGTGGCCGTTGCCCCCATACCGCGATCGTCGATCACGCGGCCGGGTTCCATGACTTTGGCGGTTTGAGCCATGAGGTTTGTCTCCTTTGCAATTGAAGCCTCCGGAGAGGCTGAAAACAACTTTATCCTACCACCCTAGGATACGTAAGCAGAAGCTTTTGCTGCGGACTCGGCTCGAAGTGACGAAGCCTGCGCAGACGCAGCCTGAGTTTGCGGCGTTGCTTTAGCCTGAGCCACGCCCATACTTTCGACAAACTTCAACTCCTCAGCCATAGCCTCGGCTACTGCCGGTAGCGGCATCACCATCTTCGAGGTCAGACGGAGCGATGTCGTTGTGAATGAGCTCACGTAGAATCCGTGCGCGAGTCAACAAACCCAACTGGTGCATGACCTGGAGTTCGTTCAAGCGGAGTTGCTTGTCTCTCGGAAGAGGGTCGGGCCACTTGATGCCGCTGTAGTAAGGTGTGGGCGTTCCGTTCGCTTGATACTTGCCCATGATCTCGAGCATTTTCAGCGTCAGGTAATTCACCTTGCGTAAGCCGCCGCCGTAAGAAAGGCGCCGGCGAGTCATGTGCTCAAGAAGCGGAGCAAACTGCATCGCGATAGCAACACCTGAGGTGTTGGAAATTGCTTCGGAGCCGCCCAACGCGGCTTTCGGCACCTGTCCCAACTGCATGATGGTGTCCTTGAGGTCGTTGATATGATCTCGGGTCGCGCTCAAGTCTCCGGTCAGCTGCAGATTTTCAACGCGAGCATCCTTGGGTAGACCGGACCAAACCTTGCGCGCGCCTTTTTGCAGGGCACTTGCTTTCGCGCCGTAGATGACCGTGACCGGAGCCGCGTGATAGTTGATGATGTCGCCGACGCTGGTCACCGCTTCGTTATACGAACGGTTCAAACTGACGATACGAGCCAGGTCAGACTGCCCCCAAAACTCGGTGCCCGACTGAATGTTCGGAATGTGAACGAAAGGAATTTCTCCGAGCGTGTTCACCTCAGGATCTTTGACCGGTTGCCCGTTTCGCAAGGTCCACATACGTTCGGCGGTCCAATACTGTCCAGCCGTGTACGCCTTCACCTTCAGATTGCCGTAGGTGTTGGAGACTACCTCGGTTTCCGGCCACTGAACCAGCAGTGCGTCGTACATTCGCTGTGAGCCGCGACGAAAAATGGGAAACACGTATTCGGAGGGGAACGCCGTGTACTTGATCTTCTCGCCAAAGATGGGGTCACGCTCGAACCCGAGGTTGATCCAACAGTCGCCGGTAACGCCTCCAAGCTGACCGAGTTGAAACCGATGTCGTTCTTTTCCCACTCGGTCGTTGGAGGAGTTCCGGCCTGTGGTCCCAGGGTCGAAGCGCTGCCCACAAATTCGCGTGAACCGTGAACTCACGGCCGAAGAGGTACTGCGCGTGCTTGTCCACGAACATGCCTGCGAAGTTCACTGTAGTCGTAGGCTCTCCAGCCGTAGCGGCCTTGTCCCAATGAAGGCCGTGATAGAAGTTCCAGTAAACCTGATACCGCTGAAGCCTTGCCGCCGCCGACAAAGCGACGTTGATTTCTTCACCTGAAGAGATCGGGTAGTCGCGATTTACACGGTCCATCGAATAGCGCGTCATGCTAACTCCTCAGTGTGCAGCTGCTCTCAAAGCCTGTTCGATCCGACGCCACACAGCCTCCCAACGGTAGCTCTGCCGAAAATGTGTCTTAGCGCGAATCACGGGATTGTCCTGCATGGTGTGGTCGATGATGCGCGCGACATCCCGCAAGAACGCATCCCGGTTGTTGTATTTTGCGTCCTGTTGATAGCTGCCGAACATGATGTGCAAAGCACCGCCAGGACCTGCGATCTCTTGCATCATCGGCAGACTCTGGTTCAGCACGAGTAGTTGACCGGCCAGCGCCGCCTCAGCTATTGTGAGCCCGAAGGTTTCAGACATGGTGGGGCACACAAACAGGTTGGCCAACTGCATGAGTTCCCGAATGACATCCTGAGGGACGCCTACGGCCGACGCGGGGTCTACCTTGCTGGTGAACAGAACCTCAGCCGGAGTCAGACCGTAGTCGAAGGCGTGGTTCAACAGGCCGTTGACTTCTTGACGCATCGCATCTGTGGTGCACCAGGCATTGCAGAAAATCAGCCGTACAGAACGACCGATCGCCTTCAAATGCCCGAACACCTCGATGACCGTGTCTGCGCCTTTGGGCCGGGCTCGATCGGTAGGTATGGGGTAGACCTGAATCACGTCGGCCGCGAGTATGTCGTAGTCACTGACGAGCTTTCTGGCGAGCTCGGTCCTCAGGACGCCGGCGCGAGGGTCGCGAGAGTGAGGGACCACCGATATGTTTTCCCGGAAAGTCCGATAGTGCTCGGCGCACCGAATACGATCTTGCTCGTTGGGGTAAACGAGACGGCCGTGCGGAGGGACACGCCAGTAGTCTCGCAGGAATCCACCAGGCACCGAGTGGATCCAGTGAAGGTGGGGGAACGAAAGCATGGTGGCGATCTCTTGGAAAGCCACGTTGACTGGAAGATTCCAGCCAGTGTGCAAAACGTCGTGAGTAAACAGAGCGCCGAGATCATTCGTGTTGAGTAGCAACCACTCAGCCATACGCCGAATGGTCGAATAGGCTTCAGGCGGCAGGTCACCGAGGCTCTTGTAATCGACCTTGTGGTAGAACGGAAGGCCGGGCCGGAGCTCTACCCAATCAGGGCACTCGGGCCAAGCGAAGTCTTCGAGTCCGATGAGGACCGGAACATGACCCGCGTTGTGAATCATATGCAGCTGCTCGACCACAACAGCCGTGAGACTGTAGTGGTCGAGCATTTGGGGAAAACGTGGTGAGCAGCCCGATCTTCATGAGTGGGGATTACGTGGTCGTGGTGGTCGTGGTGGTCGTGGTCGAAGAACTGGTTGAGGACGTGAGCGTGAACGTTGCCGTGTGCGCGGAAAGCCAGTCCGCCTCGATGTTCGAGGCCGCGGCAATACGCGCAGCCAGCACTCGCGCCACGTCTGCGCCGGAAAACGCCAGAGCCTTCAACTCGTCCGTCTGAATGATCGTGTAGAACGTCGTACCGCCAACGGTGCCGGTAATCTGAATCTGCCCGTATCCGACCACCGAGTAGATCGTGGACTTGTTGCCGAACACGACGGCAACCTGGCGCGCGGCGCTGACAGGAGCCGACAGCGTAACGGTCTTGCTGATCACTCCGTAGGTGAGAATCTGATCGAGCTTGGCGTACTCATCCAAGAACGCCTGAGCGAGGGCGGTGGCCGAAACCTCGGTTGGGGAGAACGGCTTTTTCCAGAGCATCAGGTGCGTGGCACCGTCGACCGTTCCTTTGATAAACCACGCGCCGGAAGCCGGTTCGTGGGCGACCTGACTGATGATGACAGTAGCCATCTGTTGAGTTTCCTTTACTGTTTGAATTCAAGACAACGCTAGTTCTAGTAGAGCCCTACGAGATCCGTAGCCGTCGTGTTTGTGTTGAGAACCTGTCTCGCGCGAATGCGCAAAGTAGTGCCGGCCGGGACGCGCTTGAGAGTAACCGTTTGCCGGTTCGCCGTGACGAGAGCCACGTCCCCACCGCTGGCGCCGCCGCCGACATAGATGAACCTCGTGATGAACGGGAGCTCATCAGAGTCGCTCGGAGTGATCGCAAACGCGTTTTCCGCAGGCGTGTCGAGCAGAGAACGCGCGGACGTGAAACCGTCTACCGCTGCCACAAGCCCCCCTTACTGTTGACTTGAGCCCATCGAGTGCCGGACCAACGGTCTTGATCCAGACCGCACCAGATAGAACGGCGTTCCACGACGGAACTCCCTTCACGAGACCCGACGCCAGAGCGTCCGGGCTTGCCCGTGCCGGCGCGTTGAACCGCCTGAGAAACACCGTTGCGCGAGAAAGCCTCGCTGGACGGATTCGCTTTTTGCATGTGTCTGCTTACCTCCTTCAGATACCACGATAGAACGGAACGCCTCGAAGCCGCGCCAGACCACCGTTCCGCAGGTTGTGCCTTCCTAAGCCGCCGTCACCGAGAACGAAGTTGGGCTCTTCTTCGATTTCCACGGATTCTTCAGCCTGGACATCGCAACCGTACGCCGCGAGCATCAAACTCGAACAGTAGTCCTTGTACAGCCCGGAATCACCGGCTTCTACTGCCAGGTAGGCGCCTCTGTAAACCTTCTGCAGGTTGAGTACTTGTTGGACGAACTCGCGCTGCCTCGGATTCTTTCGCGCGCGCTCGGAGTTGGGGTATTCTAAGCGGTCATTCTGCAGGTCGTTGAGGAGCCTGAGGTAGCCTTCGTTGTTTGAGTCTGCCGTGGCGATGAACCTCACTAATTCTAGCTCACCACGCTCAATTGCATCTCGAAACTGATCCTGCAAAAGGTCGGCCATCATCGCCCCGACACCTGTGGAGTCCACTACGATTTTCACCGTGTTGCGGTAGTTGCGGATGAACTCGGACAGCTGCGCCAGGTGGTTCAGGTAGTCGTCGCCCTTGCACTCCATCCAGTTGAGAATCCGCTTGAACGTCCGAAAGTCGTCAGGACCTAGGGCTACTCCCTTCTTCGTGTCCGGGCGAATAGCCGTCGCTACCGTAGCGCTTTCGGATTTGCCTACGTCAATCCCGATGACGATCGGACTGGTGGGGTCGTAGGTGATTAGCGAGTAGTCCTTGCCTAGGTTGGAGAACTGCAGAGGATCGACGAACATCCCACGTTCGAGAATCCAGTGCAGCCGGTAAGACATCCGAAATTCATCGGAGTCATACCCGATCTTCTCAACCTCTTTTTTGACGTAGGCCGCGTACCAGGGGTTGTGTTTCCCGGCGACCTCGTAGTCGTTCTGAAAGTGTAGGCGCGTTTCAAGCTTGCCGCCACTGCGAGAATCTTTCAGGGCGTTGCGATTACACGCGTCGTAAAAGTCGCTGCGCACCGTGTTGCAGGTACCAATCTTCACCTGTGTCGCGGCCGTAGACGCACCCATCGGTGAGATCGACTTCTTGTAGACGTAGGGATTCAAGTCCTGCGCCTCGTCCATGAGGATGAAGTGCCAGGTGCGGCCTTCGATTTTGGCCTGAGGCGCCGCCGAGTACGCTACGGCTTTGGAGCCGTTGGGGAGCTCAAGTTTGGAGCCCTTGTCTTCGAGTGAAATTCCAATCTCGTCATCTGCGAGAACTGCGGTGGCTTGCGGGGACTTTATGAGCGACAGCATGCGCGTGTACACGATGTCGGCCTGCTCATGAGATGGGGCGTAGACACCAACCCAAAAGCCCTTCGCGTACTTTTGAATCCTCGGGTCGGCAAATACCTTGGCCGAGTTTGCGTCCGCAGGGTCTACCTGAAGCTGAGCCAAGAGGGGCAGCATGACCATCATGCCGAGAACGATCACTGCGACCGCCTGTGACTTTCCACTTTGGCGGCTGAACAGCGCCGTGATTTCCTCGGCGTCGGATTCGAGCACCGAAACAGCTATGCGAAAACAAAAGTCTCGCTGGTACGGGTAAAGAGAGCACCCACAGAGGTGCTCACTGAAAGCGACTATGGCTCTCGCCAGCTTGAGGATTTGAGGCTTGGTGAGTTTTTCAATCCGTTGGGTGCCGCCGAGCTCTTCATTTTCAAGTGCGCCGGAAACCTCGGATTCGAGGTTCGTGGTGGAGTCTTTGGGGTCTGCTTTGGTTTTCATCTGAGGGGTTTCCAAGGATGGCCGTGAAGCCGGTACGTCCAGGATACGTGAGGAAACCACTCGAAGCGATCCGTGAAAGTCAGCAAGTCGCGCCAAAGATGCCAGTCCTCATAGGGGGCCGTAACGCGGAAACCTCCGGCGCGTACAAAAGCCTCGCGACGAAGAAGAACCGTCACCGGAAGATAGTTGGAAGCGAGTAGCGCCTCTTTGTTGAACCGGATGATGGGGGGACGCCACGGAGCTCCGGGAGGGTAGCGGCACGGAGAATACACCAAGTCCGCCTGAGTGCGCTCGGCCGTTTGAAGGTGCCACTCCACCCACTCGGGGTCCAACAGATCGTCGTCATCCAAGAACGCGATCCAGGGCGCCGTTCCGAGTTCAGCCAGCTGATTGCGGAGAAAGCCCGGACCTATGCCTTCAGAGTCAACCGCGCAAAAGTGACGGATGTCTCGAAAGGTTTGCCGAGCCACGGATGCCTGTGCTTCGGCCAGGAGGGGTGCTCGCGAGGAAAGAGACGGGGTGAGGATATCGACTAGAGCCATAGCTGACTCTACTTATGCCACACTTAGAACTGCCGTTGTGTTGCCGCCAAGCGCCGCGATGCCGTAGGTCATCCCCGAGAACCTGAAGAGCAACGTTTGACGCTTGGCGGTTTTTTACCTCCGGGCGAGTCTTTGCGCCGCGGTCAGTACAGGGAAACCGCGCTGCCGGCGCCGAGCCAGCAAAGACGCGCCTTCCTGATACGCCTGTGCGCGGTTTTGGTGCTGGTACACCTCGTCCCACGCTACTGCGGATTCTGTCGGATGCTCGTGCGAAAACAGCAAGGCCGAGCCGTCCAAGACACTAGAAATGCCTTGTGAGGCATCGTGCCACGCGTGCTCCGTGAAGTCGTTGTCTGAGTACATCGACTCGTAGTCCGGGTGCAGAACGTAACCCAAACGCTGATAGCGGACGCGGCTCATGATTCCGAGAACCATGAGCCTCGGTTTATCTTGAGAGGCTCGCTTACTGCTGCTCACCTCGATCGTGAAGTCGGTATCCCACTGGCCGTTGATTACCTGAGCCAGACTTTCGTCCCAATGGTGCGGGGGTCGAAAATCATCGGCGTTGAGAATGAGTACCTCGCCACAACACGCCTGCGCTGCCGTGTTCCAGCCGCTGACGGAAGACTTGGGGCCTTGGTTATAAACCACGTAGGTGCGGTCCAACCGCGCCGGTGGGATTGAGGCTGTGTCTCCGAGCGGTTGCTGGCGATCGAAGCCCCATCGAGTGTCTACACAGAGAACGTAGTCCAAATCGTCGGGATTTTTTGCGCTTTCCCACCACGCGTCGTAACAAGCACGCCACGCGCCGGGGCGGGCAGTCGTGTGCGCAATCGAGAAGCGAGTCTTATCCACGGCGAGTTTTCCAACCTTTCACGAGGTCCGCGATGGTGTCCTTGATCGAGTACTGAGGAGCCCACGACGGGTAGCTCCTTTGAAACCTGGCCGTGTTCGTGATCCACCACAGGTGGTCGCCTTTTCGTGACTCGGGAAGGCGCTCGACTAGAAGTTTACTCTCGGCGATGCCGCAGCACTCGGCCGTCATGGAGAGCGCTTCGAGGATAGAGCAGCTACCGGAGCGGCCACCGCCCATGTTGTACACCACTGAACCGAAGTGCGGAGCCTTGGCGTACTCGTAGATAGCATCTACGAGGTCGTGAACATGCAGGTTGTCCCGTACCTGCTTTCCACCGTAGCCGAACACCTTGTAAGGCTCCCCGAAAACGACACACTTCGTCAGGTAGGACAAAAACCCGTGCATCTGAGTGCCGGCGTGCGCGGGTCCTGTCAGGCACCCGCAGCGAAGAACCAACGTGCGCATGTTGTGGTAGCGACCATACTCCTGTGTGAGTAGATCCGCCGCCAGCTTTGAAACGCCAAATACCGTGTGCAGGCACCCATCCACCGGTAGTTGATTTTCCTGAAACCCAAGATAGTGCGCACTCCCCTCAGGAGCGTCATACCGTAACGCGCCTTCTGCATACCTGAAGGTGTTGGGGGAGTCGCCGTAAACCTTGTTGGTGGAAAGAAAGACAAACGGCGTCTTGGGGGAAACCGTCCGCAGACACTCCAGAAGATTGAGTGTGGCTCTCGCGTTCGTATCAAAGTCTTCGACCGGGTGCTCCATTGAGAATTCATGCGAAGGCTGCCCGGCTGTGTGAATGATCAAGTCCCAAGGCCCGGCGCTGTGAACTACCGCCGCGATAGGCGTAAACGACCTGATGTCGATCGCGTGGTGTTCATAGCCGTTCACCCTGCCTAGAGCCTTTTGAATCGTGGACAGGTCCGCAGTGGGGCCAAAAAACTTCTCCCTGCCGTTATTGTCGATCCCGTGGACCTGCCAGCCTTGGCTTGCGAAAAAACGAGCGCAAGCCGAGCCTACTAGACCTAGGGAGCCTGTTATCAACACCTTCTGCATTCGGAGACTGTACTCCTTCTAGACGTGATCTCTTTCTTGGATTGTCTGGCCTGTGAGGCGTTCTGCGAAAGCTAAAACAGCGTGGTAATGCTGACCTTCAAACACCGCAACGACCGCCGTGTTTCTAGACGCTACGTCCTTCACGAGGTGCGCCTGAAAGGCTCCGCGTTTTTCCGTAACCATGCTGATGCTCTGAAGGATGAGCCGTAAAAAAGTCTTTGCCGAGTTAGGCATGCTTCTACTTACCCCAACGCTCCTCAAAACGTTTGCTGTTGGCTTCAAACACCGCGTCCCTGTCGGGGTGCGTAGAAGCGCCGCCCCAATGGCTGACCCAAGTACCGCGCCAGCCGGCCACGCGATGACCCGAGGCTTCGATGCGCTTCCACAGATCGGTATCCTCCCAATAGCAAAGCTCGAAGAGTGGGTCGTAGCCGTTGACCGCGCGCATGATATCCGTTTGCGCAATAAAAAAGGCGCCGAAGCGCCAGTCAACCATCAACTCGTTGCTCTTGCCTAGACCGTAGTGCAGAGAGTTCTCGAAATGCTCGGGCATCGCGACACCCAAGCCGTGTATCCGAATCTGCTCTACCAGAAGCGTGACCGAGTCCTCAACGAGCTCGGCGTCAGTATTCATTTGCGCAAAAAAAGACCCGCAAGCAAGGGCCAAGCCGACGTTACACGCTCGGCCAAACCCTTGATTGCGGGAGAGTCTGACAACCTGGTGCTGAACCAGGTTGCTTGAAGCCGCCGCCTGGAGCAACTCAGGCAGTGCTTCACGGAGGAAGCTTTGATCCGGAGAGTCGTTGTCTACGAGAATCAGCTCGAACGGAGTCTGAACGTAGTTCAAGAGCGAAGCCACCGCGCGCCTGCTTAGGTTGGCGGTGGCCTCGTTTTTGTTCCAGATCGGGATGGTTACCGAAACAAGCGGCGCGATCTTCACTTGGAGGCTTGGACCCTCACCAGCAGCGCCCTCGATTCGTTCCGCACGGCCTCGAGATCCTTCTTCGACACCTTCAAGGAGGTCCCTTTGGAGGCGCCCGCAGACGCCTTCAAGTTGCCGGAGTGCTTGGGGATGTAGCTCAGGAACGAAGCCACCGCCTGTGCGGTAAGATCGACACCCTGAACGAGCCTCGCCGGCGTTCCTGCGGGGAGCCTCGGTGCGATCACCTTGGAGAAGGCGCTGACGATCCTTGCGGACTTTTCGCCTTGCGACGTGGCTGGATCGTTCAGGATATCCACCGCGCTGTTCGCCGCGATACCGACCGACTTGGTGTAATCGAGAACTCGGCTTTTCACGACAGGCTCGAGTTCGGTACTGTCGAGGACGAGAGGCACGACGTTGGAAGCCGCTTGAATGGCGGACAGGAGGGTTCGCGTCACCTTGCTGGTGTCGCAAGCCTGAAGCGTCATCATCAGCACGGCCGTCAGAAGGATGACCGTGGGTTTCAAAAGTTTGTGCATTACTGCTCCTTCAGGGGTTATTGTAGCCCGAGGGCCTTGTCGATCGAATCCTGGTCTTCTTCGGAAACGACGTCACGTAGGCGCAGGAGTTCTTCGCGCATGCGCTCTCCGGCTTCTCGAGAGACCGTGATCTCTTCAACAGGGTGGGCGTGACCCGTAATGGAGCACTTCACGACACCAAACACCTCGGCCCAATCGACGTCGTGTTCATATGCCTTTGAGGTTTCACTGTCGTGTTCGAGGTGGAGAATGACCTGGCCTGACATGCGATCGGCGCGAATTTCAAGAACTCGGGGGTTTCGGAATGCCGGCTCGCCAGTCTCTTCAAGCCTCCTGCTCAAGAAGTCAACCAAAGCCTTGACCGGGAGCTTGACCACTCGAACCTGCCGGACTACATGTACTTGTTCTTCGTGGGACATCATGTTCCTCATGGTAACCGAGCACTACGGAGTCTTCTTCGACTTCAGTTTGTCGATCTGGAAGCCGGGGATCTCAAGTCTCGCCTGTATCCTTTTCGGGTACTTCCCGTCAACGAGTGTCAGAGTCCTTCGAGGAATCCAAGCCTTGACGAGCATCGGCCCGCGTAACCTGCCTCGAGAATCTTCTTCCATAGCGGCCAGCCAGGCTCCGTAAAGAACCGTACCAGGTCGAGCGGCGCCTGAAGTGTCGGGGACCGCTGTCATGGTGAACGAAAGGATCGGGGCTTCTCCGGCGTCCATCTCTTCAGAGAACTCAGGGATCGCGACTTCGTACGTTTCCTGATCCGGTTTGATCACGGGCGCCGGCGTCTGTTCGGGCTCCGGGGGTTGTGCCGGAACCTGATTCAGGGCCTCAGAAAGAGCGCTCTCGTTGATACGAACACCACGAAACCAAAGCTGCTTGCTCAAGCTTCCGAGGGTGCGACTTCTTAATTCGGGTGAGACCCCGGCCACCTTCTTGAAGTGCTTGTTCAACACATGCTCACTACCCCACAGCCAGCGCCTGCGGAGAGTGATTGATACGTGGCGGCCGTGCCTTGAGTACGCCTGAAAAAGTGCGGCTGCGGAAATTTCGTAGTCACTGGAGAACTCGCAAAACCTCGTCTGGAACTCCAGCAGGTTGTGCAGGTACTCGTGAGTGCGTTCAAAGCTCCAGCGTCCCATTATCCACACACCTCCTCTGTGCGGGGTTTGTCTACGCAGTAGTGGAGCTCAACCAGGTTGCCGATGACAAAACCAACCCAAGTAGACTCCCGGAGTCCGTTGAGTTTCTGCAGCAGCCTCGGAGATCCCGTGAGTTGCGCAGACCTCTGGCTTTCAAGTCCGGTCACGAGAACAACCTGGTGCGGGGCAGCACCGCGAACCAGAACTCGAAGCCGTTCACGTCGCAGTTCAGGCTTCATCTAACCCTCCTGTGTCAGCATGATGCTGATGCCTTCGTGGACTTGTTCAATCCGCGTGAGCACCGGAACGCCAGGATCTCCCAACATGCTGCGCATGCGGTTGATTTCGCGAACGATCAGAGCTCTCACGAACGATGGCGCACAATCCAAAGAGTCTTCACGAAGTGTGACCTGGACCGAAACTCCGTTGTGTTTGTAGAGCTCTTCAATGGTCACGATGATTCCATCGGGAATGCCGGGGGACACGCGAGCGACTCGGGTTCGATAGTCTGTGGTTCGGCACAGGCATCTCAGGTGGTTGACCTGTGCCACGAGCACTTCAGGACCTTGAGATCCAGCAAGGAACGACTCGGGGATGTATTGACTGTACTGGAGCATCGCCGAGGGTAGCAGGCCATAATACCGGCCGTAGTTCAGAGCCTCGCGAGCCGAGTTGAAGTACCCGTACTCCTTGACTTTGTTGTTCTGCCACAGCGTGATGCTGGACCAGATACCTCCGTGATGGTGATACTTCGTGGACCCTTTGTGGTCCACACTCCAGAAGTACTTGCCGTTGAACTCGCACTCGCTTTCGAGCTTGGTCAGTTTCCAGAGCATGCTGTGCCTCCTAAAAAGCCATGTACATGAGAAGCTCGGAGGCGCCGAATACCTGCGGGGCTCCGCACGACTCACATTCGTAGTTCCGAGCATCGGGCTCGCAACCGTCTTGTTCGGCACCACAAGCAATGCAGAGCCCTTGATAGTCGTCGGCTTCCACGAGTTCCATGACTCGTTCGAGCGTCACATCCTCATGCACCGGAGTGCCTTCAACGTCAAACTTGGCCTTAGCCATTGTGAACCTCCTCGAGTTCGAATCCATCCAAGGGCGGGGCGATCTTCAGGCGAGCGACCGGAACGCTCACAAAGCCGATCATCTTGTGGGCGTGAGGGGGATAGCAGATGCCCTGCTCTTCGAGCCACTGCATCATGCCTTCACCCTCACTCCAGTCTTTGATGAACACGGTGCCGTCAGTCTTGACTGGCTCGCCTTGAATACTGACCGTGATCCGGGCAACCAGTTCATGTGTCGGACGCCCCTCGGCGTCGGCTTCGACCATGACGATAGACGTCTGGCCCGTGTCCATGTAGCGCGAGAACGAGAGAATGACCTGGTAGCGAGAGCCGTACAGGCTCGCGTACGTGCGAACTTTCGGCCGCCTGAGCGGGATGGGCGGCGCCGTGGTTTTCTGAGTCACTAGATACGACCTTTCTTCAAGTAGTCATGTAGTTTCTGTACACAGCGTTCGGGCATCCGAGCGCCGCCATCCAGTTCGATAGGCGGGAAAAACCCGTGCTCCTCGAACACCTTGGAAAAGGACTCCAGCCAGGCCATCTGCATGTCAGTCCAGACGCCCGTACCTCCGTGCTCTTTACGGAGCACACAACCAAAAGCGCGGCCGGCGATGAACCAGTCGTGCGTTTCATTCGGGTCATATTTGCCGCAGGGCGCTGCGTTCAGCCAATGAAACTCGGTGAACCCCGCGTAAGCGTTGTGCGCTTCCATAAGAAGCTTTTGAACCAGTGCGTGATACGCCTCGCTGCCAAACCGCAGCTGATTGCTCGCCGTGGCGCGAACCTTGATCACTTCCACATCGTTGTCAACCACTTGATCTACTCCTTGAAGTCGAAAACAGGCGTTCTATCCGTCTTACTCGCGGCTTCAAACGCCTGCCGGGCAGGGTAAAAGACACTACGGGGCTCGAAGCCTCCCTACTGCTTGGGAGGCTCCGCATTGGGGATAGCCAGATGGCTCAGAACAGCCGAGCGCTCTCGAGCGAAGAGGCGGGACTCCTCTTCCGTGGGGCGGCGGACCAAAGCGAGCTTGGCGCCGTACGTCAGGTCGCGGTACGTGGAGTCCGGGGAACGCCGAATTCTCAAAGTCTCGCTCACCGCTTCTTCGGTACCGAGATTTTCCGAGTAGTAGAAGGTGACTTGGTATTCCTCGCCTTCCTCTCCGAGCGGAGAAACTTCATTGACCTGGCCGACAGAAACGCCGGCCGCCCAATTGTCCGTTGCACCGGGTTTCGGATACACGAAGGCCGCAACCTCTCGCATCTTGAGCGGCGGCATCTCACCGGAAGAAGAAGTCAGGCTACGCTGCTTCAGTTCTTTCAGGTAGCTAGCCTGGCCGATGTTGGGCAGCCGTACGCCGACAGGGCGATCGTCACGCTGGTCACGGGCGCCATCCTTGGTCATGCGCAAGGAGACGGCTCGGGGTGCCTTGGTCGGCAGGAGAATCTTCGCGTCCAAGAACACCGAATCGGCGCTAACTGAAACGACCTCGGCGCCGAAGTTACCGGGGATGCGCGCCGGGCCGAGGGAGTACTCGAGGACGATGAACGAGCCTCGCTCAATGCCCTTGAAGGACTTCAACACCGGGCGCTCGATCTTGGGTGGTGTGCGATCCACAACAACGGTGGGTGCTGCTTCCTTGATGGGCTCGGGCGGAATCTCGGCCACGGCCGCTTTCAATTGAGCCGCCAAAGAGCCCTTGGGCTTCGGTTTTTTGGCTGCTTCTTTCTTTGCCATCTGCAATTCCTTTCTGTTACTCGAACAACCCTGTTTGATGACCCGCCACAACCGGAATGCCAGCGGCCTGCGCCGCACCACGAACGCGGCCTTCACGCCACGCTTCATACTGTTTTGCCTGAGCGAGTGCGGCGTGTTTGACCAGGACGCCTTCCACTTCGTTGTCCACGTCCCACCAGACGCCAAACCCATCACAGGCCAGCTGTACATCCTCACACTCGGAAAAATCGGCGTACTCGAAGCGGATGCCGATGCAGTTGTCTTCGGGGAGGTGACCCACGCGAGCCAGGTACACCGTTTCGGGCTCGTTGGGGTAGCGCACCTCGAGAACGTCGCCGAACGTGAATGGACCGTTTTCACGGTACGGGAAGCAATCGCGCAAGCACACGGGGCAGTAGGTATCCAGGTTGATCGTTTCGATCGCCGGGCTGAACCATTTCTTGCCGCAAACCGAGCACACCAGACTCGGCGCTGTTTGCTGGTGAGCGCGCATTGGCTGCTCACGCAAAGGGCACTCACCCGGAGCGTGTTTCACCTTGGAGAGCCACAGACGCTGACCGCGACCAAGGCCAGTACCGACGCCGTGAGCTTGATAGTGCTCGAGGCACATGTTCGCCCACGGTCCGGATGTCGTGCGGCCGTCGTAGATCGCGGGCTCATTGCAGAAGTCACACTTGGGGAGCGCATCGACCGTTCTGCTATCTCCGTGCATTGACGCGCCTCGCTTTCTTTCCAGCCTTTCCGGTAAGGATGCTGAAAGGTTGTGCCGGAGATCCTGGCGAGTTCCAACGGAAACCGCCGCGTTCGAGGCGGGCTAGGAGGTCCCACCAGGAAGTAGTCACCACGGCGCCGACGTCCACATCAAGAGAGTCTGCGCACTCCGGCGTTTCCACAACGACGGTGACTGAATGGTTGAGTGTCTTGTAGGCCATAGACGCCTCCTATTCCGGTAAGGTCAGCAACCCGGCAAAGTCCGGATGCCGAAGCATCGCCGCCACCGTTGCGCGGACATCCTCGTCCGTGAGGGGTTCTGACGGAACGAAGATTCGCGGGCACTGTTCAGATCCGAGAGTGTAGCCGTCCAAGTTGGCGCAGACGCTCTTCGCGTGCATCTTGCACAGCGGCATTCGATTACCGGGCCGTCCGATCGCATATGCCGCGGCCGTGTCCTGCTGAACGGCCAAACACGCCGCGCACTTGGGGCGGACATCGTAGCTGACGATGCCTTTCGTTTTCGACCTGTTCTGGTTGTTGCTCGTGTTCACTGAAATGGTTCCTTTCACGTTGAAGGCCGGCTGTTCGAAGCCGGTGGGGTTACCAACGATAGCCGCCGTTGATCTTTTCATTCATCGTCCGGTCGCTCCGCTTGAAGAGGAGTCCGAGCGCGAACGCCAGGACACAAAGAAAAAAGCCCGCCGCCTGACCGTATGCCAGGACGGCGGACACGAGGTGCCATGTCATCGTCGTTTCCAATCAAAAAGAAAGAACGCCCGAGGGATGGAGCCTCGGGCGTCCGGGTTACGCTTTCAGGCCGTGAGGCCGGCGGCGTTCGTTGTTAGAAGCAGGGCGGGATGGGGTAAAACTCCATACGTTGTGTGCCTCCTTTCTCATCGGTACGCTTCTTCCGCCACGGGCTAGAAGCAGGGCGGAATGGGGTAGAGCTCCATGCGGACTCCTTTCCTGAGAGAGTCAGTGGATGACCTCCCATTGTTTGGCGCCCTGAACACGAACTTGGGCTTCTTCCAGTTTCACACTGGAGCCCTGCTCGAGGTGCAAGGCCATCAAAGCCTCGTAGAGCGAATCGCGCTCGTGCATCTTCGTGCCTTGCGGGTCGCGAAGACTGTAGAACTTGCCACTGTCCTTCCAGACGATGCCGAGGTACTCGTCCTGGACATAGACGGTGTAGCACGGGGAGAGCTCGAATTTCACCGCCTGCAGATCGAGGACCAGTTCACGTCCTTGGATGTCGGGAAACGCGTCGTCGAGGTCCGCGCTGTTGATTTCTTTTCTGCGCTTGGGCACTGGAGAGAATCCGGTCCTTTCTACCGGGGCTTTCGCCGAGGACCCGCGCGGCGGCGGGCCTTTCGCCGGGCAGCCATCCCGGCATCGTCAGGGCGATTATTCGTCGTCTTTCAGTTCCGTCACCTCCTCTAGTTTGTGCTCGCGGCCGTTAAGAAACAGCCACGACACAGTCACTCGGGATCTTGTAGTTGAACCCGTCGATCTCGACAAAGACCCAAGAACCTTGACGATGCGTCACGACGCCGGTCTTGCCGACAAGGGCCTGATCTTCGGAGTACCGCATGAAAGCAACGCGAACGCGCTCCTGCTTGAGAAAACTCTGGCCAGAAGGTTCGGGGAGTTTGTCCATCATCTAGAAGTCCTCCAGAGGAAGCTCATCGTAGAGGGCACACACCTGGTAAAGGACCGGGCTGCAGCCGTTCTCTTCGAGTCCCTTGTATTGGGCGATGATCGCTTCGCGATGCGCTTCGATCTCGCCGGCCGCAGGTCCGTAAGAACCCGCGAGCGTTCTGATGTTTCGGCCGAGGGCGTCCGTTTCTCCTTGGTACGCCCAAACCTCGTAGCGAATGCGGCTCCCGATGCACGGGGGCGGCGTCTTTTTCTTGGCTGTCTGAGACATCTCCTACTACTCCTGTTGAACCAGGTCAACTCTCGAGGGCGAACACCCACACGCCGCCAAAGAGGCGGCGAATTTGAACCTGGAGTTTACTCTTGCTGAAGGTGACCACATCCCCGGCCACCAGGAACCAAACGCCGTAGGTATCTGTGAGGGTGATCACGCCTGAGGAGTCCTCGATCTCAACCTTATTGAGAACCTGCCGGGTGTTGACCATCAAGTTGCCGGCATGGCCCATCCCTTGCGTGACCGTGGTGTAGATCTTGCCGCTCAGCAGCTCGCGGATTTGATCGGCCACCTGCTGTTTGTTGCTTTCTTCCAGCGTCACTGTCATCGGCTCCTCCTATTTGAACCGGTCGTACAACCGCTTTTCGCCACGGCGCCGCTCTTGCTGGACCAGGGACGCCACGTACTTGAAGAGACGCTGAGTCTCGGAGCCATCGAAGCTCGTGTCCTCATCGGAGCAGCGATACGTCCTCAACAAGTCAAACAGCTTGAGCTTTTGATTCGTCGTGAGCAGCGGCTTGGGTGCTGCCATGTGTTTTCCTTCCTCCCTCTGCGTTCGTCGCGGGCTTGGGACCGCCGTATGGCCGCATTACGTGGGAGACGCCTGAGCGACGTCTCCGAAAGTTGCCGCTCTAGTCGAGCACCTCGTTGAGCGCCGTGTCGGGGTCCCAATTGTTCAACCGGCAAACTCCTTTGACGAGCTTCACAAGCACGTCGCGCTCTTCGCCGGCGCCGGGGTGGTCTTGACAGACGAGACGGGCCAGGTTGACGAACGCCTTCCGGTGTGACGCCCCTCGCCGCAAGCTAGGCTGGCTTTGTTTCTTTGCCATGGTGATTACCTCTCTCCCTCTGCGTTTATCCGGGCTTGGGACCGGCCGTGGCCGCATTAAGAGAGGCGGACCCGGATCGCTCCGAGTCCGCCAAGGGTTCAGTTCGTATTGTGGCCTACGCCGCGCGCTTGTTCTTGCCGGAGCGGGGCGCTTCCTTGGGGATCTCCACCACCTTCGCTTCGGGCTTGCGGGCCAGGATCTCGGCGGTGAGGACTTCCTTCGGAGTCTTGGTGAACGCGTTCACGGCGTCCTCGATGGAGAACGAGTAGACGTGTTCGGTGTTGTCGGACTCCTTGTCGAGACAGACGGCGCGGACGGGCTTCTTGCTGTTCGGGCTCAGACCGGTCACCACGTACCAGTAGTTGCCGAACTGCGGATTGATCGCCGAGGACAGGAACGGCTTGTCGAGCCATTCCGGCTTGAGTTCGGCGAAGTCGCCCGTGCCCGCCAGCTTCTCGAAAGAGAGCCGCGTGGGATTGAGCGCGTTGCCCGCCTGATCGACCGCCACCACTTCGACCTTGACGCCAGAGTAGGCGCCGACCGAAGTGATGAGCGAGCCTTTCGGGTGAGCCTCCCGGACGGCCGCCTCGAAGGCTTCGAGAACGTCCGCGGGAAGCATCAGCTTCACGCCAATCGTGCCAGTCGCATTGCCGGCGCCGGAGGAGTACTCGGTCCCGATGGCGAGCTTCGCGCCCGTCAGGAACTTCGTGGCCACCTCTTTCACCTTCTCCGTCACCACCTTCAGGTGCTCGGCCTGGAGCATGTTCGGATCGACCGGAGTCGTTTCCGTCTGCTTCACGTCGGCCTGAGGGGGAACGGTCATCGCGCTGGTGTTCTTCTTGGACATTGTCTGTATAGGTAACCCGGTCCTTTCATTCCGGGGGATCGAAACTGGATCTACGCCAATTGGATCCAGAGGGGGCTCCGCGTCGAACGAAGCCGCCTCTGGAGACAACTGGAAAAAGAGTTCGCTCGTTCACTCTGGTTGCTTGCGGGATCGGTGTTCGTCGTGAGAGACGCCCCCGTCAGAGAGCCACGCGCAAGGCTGATGCCGAAAGCCACTTCGTTTTCCCTTCCGTGATGGTGACCGAGCCCACGTCATTGCGTGGTGGATGCCCAAATCCGTTCGGAGCGTGATGGAGTCGTTGCGCTTTGTCCCGCCTTCGCCAGCGCTCCGTGTGAAAGGCACGAAGCACCGGTCGAAGATAGGCCGCCAGGTGAGGCGAGCATTTTGTATTCAGTTGTGAAAGAGCTTCCCCGGACTGTGGTGATATGGAACGTTGGAATGAAACGCTGGGTGGGAGGAGAGACCGATTGTTTGAGCTTCACCGAAGGGTGCTACCGAAGTAGGGTGAAACCCAAGAGCCCGAAAGCTCCGGTTGTGTTCGCCTTGAAGGTTTCCGTCCCGTAAGACTGGGTCCTGAATTGCGAATGGGGGGTGCCCCCTAGGGTTAGGGGGTTTGAAGGTAGGAATGTAAAAGAACTGGCTTGGCCCCCCCGATGGCCCCCGGTATGGAGTAAGGGGAAGAGGTTTTTTGCCCCCCCTCGAACCCCCCCGAAGGGTGCTACCCCGAAGGGTAGGAGGGGATTAAGGGAATAGAGGGTTGATTGAGCCTCTCCCCCTTGCCCCCCCCGATTAGGGAAGGGGAAGGGTTATTTATATTGTAGTATATCGTGGGTTGTTTGTAAAGAGGGTAAAGTGAGGGTATGGAGGTACCCCTTTTGAGGGTAGTGGCGGACCCCCCCAAATGAGGGTAGTCCCCCAAGCCCCCTCCGGTGCCCCCTCTGCCCTCACCTCCTACCCCCGCTTCCACACCTCTCCCCTCCCCGTCCTCTCATCCTCCAGGTGTCCTCACTCTCCTCTCGTGTCCTCTCCGTCCTCTCAGTTCCCACCTCGTCCTCTCCGTCCTCTCAGTCACCGATTCATACGCCATGCAAATCTTGTCAACCTCCTCCGGTGGAGAGTATGCCTGTCCATGACTCCACACTGCGCTTTTTTAAGGCGGGGGGGTCCACCCAGTCCACGCCTCGGCCACCATGCTCCGATGAGAGCCGCCGAGAGCCCGCCGCGAACACCTGAGGGAAATGGCCGGACCTCTCTTCTCCTCTCACCTCGCCGCGCCTCCACACTCGACTGCGCTTTCCTTCTTCACCGTGTGCCCGCCGTGAACCCGTACTGACCGTGTGAGACGGTGAGCCTCCAGTCAACACCGTGACCGTGTGAGCCCATGTGTCCACCATGCCGAAGGTACACTGCGCTCTACCGTGGGCCTTGCCGTGGCCGGGACGGTGCCTAACAGGAGGAGGGGGTAGAGCCAGTGTCAGGGGTTTGTAGGGGGGATAAGGTATGTGGTGGGAATACGGGTAGTGGGAGAGGGGAGGTCTATACGAATATTTGGTTGGTAGTAGATTCTAGAAAGTAGTAGATCGTCAGTCTCTCTTCTTCCCTAGGTAGTGATATTGCTCCGCGTTCAGAAGGGGCCGATTTTTCTTTGGGAAACGGGGTATCGGCGCCTCTACGGCGGTGTCCTGGAGACAGCGGGGAACGCCGTTTTGCAAAGATTTTCTGGCACCCTACTTGGTCCCCACTCTCCCAGGACCATCCACTGTATATGGGGGTATCTCTAGAGGGGGCGGATTTTTGTATACCAAAGCCTCTCCGGGGCCGCCCTTTTTTTCAGGCTTCCGTGTAGGGCGCGATGTCTTCGTAAAGCAAAAGAGCGAAGCCCCAGGATCGGGACCTCGCTCTCGTGCCGAACACCTACGATGAACGCCTATCGCCGGCAAATCACCGTCATCGAACCCATGTCCACGCTCAATGTCCCAGACGCCAGAACCGGAATGATCACCGAAGTGGAGCTGACACTCGCAGCCTGTACAGGATCAAGAGCCGTAGAACTCCAACCAGGGGTGGAATAGTTCGTGTTGGTGTTGATCACGCGATTGCTGCCGGATAAGGTGCTGTACGTACTCAGCTGAGCCGATCCAGAACTGCCGCTGTTCACTTGAACGGTCTTCAACAAAATCTGGCCGCCACCACTCGTAGACGGTTTCAGCAACAAGGTGATCGAGTCTACTGCGCAATAAGTGCCAAGAGGAACCAAGAAAGGCACCACCGAAGAGCTCGTCAAAGCATCGGTCAACACGGGAAGAGCGCCGCTGAACCTCGTCGTGATAGCCACCTGATCCGGAGAGTGGCAACTGTACAGAAAGACAGCCTGGTTAACATCCGCCACGCTGTACGAATTGAACTCAACCATGCCTTGGCCAGAGCTGTCGATGTCGCCGCAAGCGTAGAGGTAGGAAGGGCCGACACCGGTGTTGTCCACGTAAATGTGGTTCGGTCCCTCTGTCGGGTTAGGGCTGGCTGAAGGCGCAACGGTGTTGCCCATGCTATAAACCCGCGTGATCCTTCCTTTGAGCTCCACCAGGGATCCGGAGTCAATCACGGAGTTGTCGTAGTTGCCGCCACGATAGATGTTGTTCTGCAGCATCAGGTTGTACACCGCAACCGCAGACACCGCCCCCACGGAAATATGCGCCGCACCCGTGTCATCAAAATAGTTTCTGGCGATGAACCAGCCGTTCATCTTCGGGGACGTGATCGCGAAATTTCGGCAAGACATGAACGTGCTGTCATGCACCTGAAGAGAGACGTTGAAGGAAGCGAACGCCGTGTAGTCGTTCATCTTCAAACAATTCGAAGTGGCCGACTGATTGGATCTGTTGCCGTCGAAATAGACATGGTCGAACACCAGGCCGCCTTCGTTCACCACCACAAGATCGGCGTTCAAGCTGTTGGTAGCTTTCAGCCGGCCGTTGCGAATGTAGGTGTTCGCCCTGGAGATGGTCCAGGTAGTGTTCAACGTGTACTCCCGGTCGCCGAGCTCGAGCACACCGGTCACGCCTGAGGGGAGGGCCGCAACGGCCGCAACGAGGCAGGCCGTGTTGTACGTTCCGCTGCAGTACTGCTCCGCGTAGATGACCTTCGAGCCTCCGGATTTGGTCCAGAGTGTGGATGTGTCCACCGAGCCCGCCGAAAAATTCGCGCCGAGGGTGTTCGCGATCGCCTTCATCTCGGCTTGCATCTGCTGGATCAATTGCGGCGAGTCGTACGTCTCCACGAGCTCACCGAGATAGTGCACTTGGGCCGAGGTGCCGTCTTGCGCGCGGCCGCTGGAACAGACCGCCACCGTGGTCGCGTTCGTGGCCGAACAGAGCTTGATCTTCTCTGCCCCAACCTTCACGAACACCGGGTACTTGAACACGGCGGAAGAGGCAACCGTGAACGAGGTGGCCGCGGCGCCGAACGAGGCGGCAACCGGAGTCTGCGCGGGACCATTCCAAACGCCGAGCGTGCTGTCCGTGGGGACCGCGTCAGGGTAGACGGCCGTGCGCGGGTTCTGTCCGAAGAGCAGAGAACCAGCCAGGGCCAAGAGGGATGCGGAAATCATCTTCGTCATGAGATGGGATTTGTTCCTTTCAGTAGGTAGACCGGATTTGCGCCGGCCGGGGGTTGTCGATTAGAGCCAGAGCGATATCTTCGACGGTAGTAGTGCTCGCGACGATTCGCGCGGTGACGGTTGCTTGGCCCGAAAGCGTGGATACTCTCAAATTGTACGTGCCGCCAGACCACACAGGAAGCTCGAACTCACCGGTGTCGCTGGCAGGCCGGGTCACGAACCAGTCCGTAGACGTGTACGTGTTGGTGATTGCCGCCGAACAGCCTGACGTGCACTGAGCCTGAACGAGGGCGTAGGGGACAGGCTGGCCGGATTTTGTTACCGTCCCTTTCAACTTCGAGATCACCTGACCGGACGTGGAGTACTGGAGCTCGAGATACGTGTCCGCGCCAGGCACGACATAGAAGCGCTCAACATCCAGCGTGCCCGAAATTTGAACCGTGTGCCAGCCAGCAGGCAAGGGAACGTAGCGAACCGCCATTCCCGAGACGGAACTGACCGTCTGTTGAGACCCGGTACCGCCGTCCAGCACAAAGCTCAAAGCCGTCACAGGATTCCCTGCGCTGACCGGATAAAGGACAGCCCTGCCATAAGTCATGCCTGAGCGCACCGTGTTGTTCACCGCAGCCAGAATATCCATGCGACCATAGCCCCAAGACGAGGACCAGCCACCACCTGTGTGAGATCCGTCTACGTTTACCGCAGAGCGCTGCAGCGCCTGGATCCAAGCCGCGGCCGTTCCGTCAGGATACCGCCCGGCAATCAGAGCTCCGACCGCAAACGCTTGGGGACTAGCCAGAGACGTTCCGCTCACCTGCCGGTAGCCGCCGCCAAGCTGAGGACCCAAGACGGTCTCACCAGGCATTGTGAATGTCTCGCAAGGGCCGTAGTTGTACAGCCGCGAACCGTCGATCGCATAAGCGCCGATCCCCTGGACAGTGAAGCCACAGGAAAACGCGTTGCTCAGATTCTGCGAACTATCCCAACCACTGTTGCCGGTCGGAATCATCGGGATGATGTCGGCCGCATAAAGCTTCTTGGCGTAGATGCTGACGAACTCGCTGTAGGCGCCTTGCGTGATGGTGCCGGCGACACGCACCTGGCCGCTGGCGGATAGCGTGCCGTTGTACGTCTTTGCCCGAGCCAGGACAGCGAAAGAGTTGGACTGGCTGGACAATCCCGTGACTCCGGACAGCTTCCCAACGATCACTTGATAGGGCCACGCCAAACCGGCCGAACCGACACCATTGTTGGCCGCGGCAACGATAGTCCCGATTGTCGTGGTGCCGTGGCCGTATTCATCGGCAAAAGACTGATTACACGTCACGCCAGAGGGAACAGCCACACCGGCCACGAGAAAGCTGTTCGCATAGTCGATCTGTCCGCCTAAAGCAGAATCGGCCGAAGAGCCGCCCGAGTTGATGTAATCCTCGTGAGCGCAATCGACACCGGTGTCGCCGACAACAATCCGGACACGGGAAGCATAGGCAGCCGCCGCAGCAGAGGCCGTAAGGTAGCTAGAAAACGGGAAAGCAGTCCAGCCGCTCAAAGCGTTCAAGTTCGTATGGTTCCAGCTGTTGTTCCCCACACCGTATGAAGCATCGTTGGGTGCGGAGATGGGGTTCGACAGCAAAGCCTCCTGCTCGATGAGGAAAACCTCCGGCCGCTCCGAAAGAGCCTTCAAGGCTTCATCGGTAAACGACGGTTCGAGTTGAACCACGACGAAGTTCCCGATCTTGTCGTAGCGCAGGATCTTCAGGCGCGGGACTTTCTGCAGGAACACAGGCCGGGCGCCTACCTTCAAATGGATCATGTACTGGTCGGGATCACGAGCCAAAGGCGCCGGCGACGGCCCCACCAGGCGAAGCCGGTTTCTCGGTTGAGCCCGCAGTTTGATCACCTCCGGTTTCGGCGCAGGCTGGTTTTCTTGGGCCGTCAGAAGCCAGCAGACGAACGCTAGTGCAACGAACCTCACCGATACACCCCCTCGACTGAATTGATCGCCACGTTGGCCGCCAGAGTGTCGGCAGAGTCGTTCTTGTCTCGCTTCAGAAAAACGTTCATCAGCTTGTTGGAGGCGCAGCCGGTGATATAGCCCGTGGTGAGGGAAGTCATGCGATTCGCCACACCAGGCGCCGTGCTCGTAACAGCGGTGTACGTCGGAACAGGATCGTCTGTTTCAGTCCCATCGACGGAAGTACAAGCAATCCCGATGAACGCCTTGAACACACCCGAGGTCGCCGAAGTGGACCACTGAACGTTCACCTTGACCTGGCCATTGGAAGTGAAGCTCGCCGGAACCAGCACGGTGAAACTGCCGAGAGTCACCGCCCCTGAGGTGCCGCTGTAGAGGAGCACTCCTTTGGTGACATTCGTGCCGGTCACACAGGAGGGAACGGGGCCGTTGGTGGAGAACGTGTTGAAGCTGCCTGCCGCAGAAGTGCCTTGGCAACTGGCGGCTGGAACAAAGAACCCACGAGTGAGCTGAGGTGTGACGCCAAGAGCTCCAGCAATAGCCTTCACCTCCGCCTGCAGCTGGCGAACGTAATCGGGGGAGACGTAGGTAATCACGTCCTCGCCGGGATAGTGGGCGACTGCCGCAGTGCCGTCAACGCCGCGGCCTGAGGGGCAGACCGTAATGGTCGTGCCGCTGCCGGAACAGGCGCGGATTTTCTCGTAGGTGATCACCAGGTAGACGGGATACCGGAACACCGTGGCGTCATGCACCGTGAGTGTGGTGGCCGTGGCGCCGGCAGCGGCCGTCAAGGGCGTTTGCTTCAGATCGGGGTAAACCCCCAAAGTCGAATCGGTAGGGACCGCGTCAGGGTAGACCGCGCTCTTGGGGTTTTGCCCAATGACCGGGGTGAGCAAAGCAACAGCCAAAAGCGTGACGGCCGTGGCGAACAAAACGCCTCGAACAGAATGTCTCAAAACGAACCTCCAGATATAAGCATAAAAAAACTCACCCCGGACGGCGCCGGGGTGAGGTCAACAAGGAGTTTGGATCAGCAGTGTCGTCTGCCGAGCCGTGGGTTGGTAATTGAATTCAGTCTAATCCAAGTGGTCCCCTTCCGGGGGAGTCACCTGAACAGTAACGGCGGTACGCTCCAGGATTACGGGAGGCACGCTGTGTACCTGCTCTTCGTGTAACGCAGCTACCGCCGAGAGCCTCATGTGCTCTTCAAGCAGTCTGTAATACTTGATTTTCCAATCGTCCAGCTGAGTGCGGAGGTCCTTCAGATCCTCGCGCATTTCCCCACGAACCCTTTCATCAGTGTCGAGCTTCTTATTGCGCAACTGGAACACGCCGTCCAGCCACTTTACGAGAAGTCCGCCACCAAGCGTCCCTGTGATTGCAATGAGGGTTTCGCTTGAAAACAGGGTCATGACTAAATTGCGGCTATACGCCTCCAGGCACGCCTATCTGGTTTGCGGATAACCGAGACGGGGGTGCGCTCACTATGTCTACTTCTTTTCGCGCCGGAAAAGACCACCCGAGCCGAATGAAGCTCCAGCCCGAGTTCACGGAAAAAGTCATTGTGGTGGGAAAGCCCATTCCACGCCACTCAACAGTGGCAAAAAGCAGACTGACGAAGAGCCACGTAATCGCCGAAGCGAAAGAACACAGCCTACGAAAGAACAGCTTTTCATAGACCAGAGCCGCGAACTGGAAACCTCCAGTCAACAGAAAAACGAGAGCCCACAGCTGATGGGGAAGCAACTGCACCAACGTCGTGTAGATCGACGTTCCCGCCATGGGGGCACCTTGGTGTTTGGCCGACAGGTCGAACATGAACCAAAACCCCCACAGCATTGCCATGCACGCGCCTTGCAGCTCGGAGTACTCGTAGTCACGCTGGACCAAGATTTCTAGAACACGACGCCCAACCACTTTCAAAAACTCGGGGCACCTCGTTGACACACTCATGGAAAGATGACCTCCAGACCACAAGTTTAACGCCGTTTCAAAGCGCTCCGATAAGCCTTGAACTGAGTCTTGGCGGCAAGGTTGTCAGAAACGACTCGCCCCTCGAGAGGCTCGATGCGAACGTCATAGCCCCAGGAAAACCAGGACGTGACCGGAACACACCCAAGACGCCGGCGCCGAGCTTCGTTGTAGAGAGCAACGTAGTAGTGCATATGGAAGAGGTACTCCTCCGGCCGCATGTTCTGAATGTCAGAAACGACTCTCGCCATGAAAGTCTCATTGCGCGCTTGCCCTGAAAGGTGGCCGTCGAGAGCGTCAACAACCGTATCGAGCTCGAGAGCATCAACCGCGTGCTCATGAATCAATGGACAATTCCGTTCCACGTACAGGAGCGCGTTCGAGAGATGCGAGTCCTGCATCTTACCGACTTGAACTTCGCGGCCGTTCTGAGTGGCCCACAACAATCGGGAGGGCTTGAGATTTTCTCGGGCCGAACCCCTCAATTTCTTCTTACGGAGAACCGTTCGAGAGTACCGAAGAATCCACTGTTGAAGAAGAGCCAAGGCCTCAGAGTTTTCCTCGGCATCAATCTCCGCCCGCATCATGTCCAGGTCCTGGTAGTATTCAGCCATCTCGCCCATCGGATTCCTCCTGTTGACGCAACGCCTTCAAGTGTTCAGCCAGAGCCTCACCAAAAGACCTGTGACGAATGACCGTGCTGCGCTCCGGTATGTCTTCAGAACCACGGCAAGTGTGCGCGGCACCGGCCGCAACCGGAGCCGTACAAAAAGGGCACTCGTAAGCCATCGGACAAGGCCCGAAGGTGACCTGAACGCCGCTCACGCCTTGCTCCGTTTGTCCATCGCTTCACGAATGCCGAGGTTCATCTTATTGATGACCAGAGACCAAGTAGTGTAATGGCGCACGGGCGCCTCGGGCAACATCTTGTGCGCCTCGAACAAGTGAAGCGTTGCCTGAGCGCCTTCGTAATCGGAGAACACCAGGACACCACGCTCGATGCGGCAATCGCCTTGCGACTCAGCCTTTTTGATTTCCGCGTCAAACAGACGCATTCCCGCCAGGGACAGACGCACTCGGATATCGCTCAGTGCCACGATGCTTGCCTCCTTCAAACTTTCTCGAGCTCAGCCTTCAAACTCTCTATGCGCCGCTCCAGCTCCACTCGACGCAACTCGCTCAAACCTTGAACATTGCAGAGTGTGTAGCCTCGGAAGAGGTCGGCCTTGAACCTGAGCCAGGCTTCTTCCCAGGCACTCGCTTCAACAACAACCGCTCTCATAGGTCAAAATCCTTCGATACCTTCAAGGGCCTCATCAACGCGCCGGCGCCACTCTTCTTTCGGAAATGACCTGGCGTAGAGTAGCGCAACGAGCTCGGAGACACCAAAGCCGCCGCGGCAGTTGCCCGTCACAAGAGCCTCTTGCGCACCGTAAACGTGACGATAGACTTCATACGCCGCAAGGGTGAGTGTTGTTGAAGCCTTCGGCGTCTTGTGCGGGTGCGGACGCCGTACTTGAACCGGATGGAACTCCATGCCTGCTTATTCCGAGGGACTCGACTCACCGGGCTTGGGAACCTGCGCCTCACCTTGGCGGGTCATCTGTTCGTAAGCCTCGCGGCAGTTCTTCGCCAGCCTGCAGAGCTTCTCATGCTCTGTCCCGTCACAGCAAGCACACGTCCGATCACCGTCAGGATCAAGAATAGATGCCAAGCCGTCATAGTCTTTGTCCTCGATGTCATCCAGACGAGTCCGAGCCAGCCGAACTTCGTCGGCTAGCCAGTCAACACGCTTTCGCACACTGACGAGCGCGGACGTGAGCCAGAACACCCAGCACACGTGGAACAGAGCGCAGGCGATCACCAAACCAAGAAACAGAGTCATTGTTCAAACGTCCTTTCCAATCAGTCGTAGTCGCCACGCTCGATAAGCGAGCCGTAGTCCTGGACTCGGAAGCCAGTCCCGTGGATATACACCAACGTCGTGACGTAAGGGTCTCCGAGGTTCACATAGTCGAACGCCGGCGAACGGGTACCTCGGCCAGCTGAAACGCCTTCGACTCCAGAAGCGCCGTCGATGAGATCGTTTGCCATGTAGAGCCGAATCAGCCAACTCGGTGGCCGGTTAAAGCACTGCCTGAGGTGGAGGGCCGCGCCGGGGAACTCGCGCTCATCAATCTCCTTCAGGTTGTAGCGGCCGTCGAGAACGCGACGTAGGAGCAACGCCGTGGTTTGTGAATCCACCAACTGCCGCAGCTTGTTCGTTGAAGGCACCATGTCAGTCGATGATCAAGGCGTAACGCTGAACGACGACGTCCAGAGTACCGAACTTCAAATTGCGCACCAAGAAGTCGAGCGCGATCTGCATCTTGTCCTTGGTAGTCTTGGGGGCCTCCCGAATCCGGACGCAATCCCTGTCGTAGCACTTCAAACAAGTATCAACGTGGAACGAACGATACTGCTGCTGCTTCAGAGAACCACAAGCCGAACACACCTCAGCGTCACCCAGAGCCCTCTTCAGATCACCTTTGGCGAGAAGCAGCGAGGGGAGCCACCAGACTTCCCAGTATTGGTGGCTCGGAGAACGCCGGGACCGCAGGCAGTGAAACCCGTAGGATTCGGCACGGCGAGCCATGCTTCCAGGATCGTGAGACTCATCCAGCAAGAGATGCTGAACCGCGATACCGGGTAAGCACTCGTATTCAGGAACACCGCCGAAGTTGAACTCGAGCGGCGCCTGCCGGCGATTCCTGAACGAGATAGTCTTCGGGGGAAGCTCCTCTGTCCAGAAGCCAGCCATCTGCGGATCTTCCTTCAACTCGGTTCTGTCGAGAAGCGAGTACTCCTGCAGGCGGTGGGTGAATCCTTCAGGACCGATTTGCCCGTCCTCCAGTTTGAGAGCCGCGTGCCCCTGAAGCCAGGCGCGGATGAACCCCATCTCGGCTTCAGTCAAACACTTCAAGTCGAGGGTACAGCCGTAGATGTCCTTCTCGCGGCGCTCCGTGGTAATTTTCGCGATCATGGGTTACTCCTGAACCATTCCGTTGCTGGAAGCTTCACGAATTCGCCGCTGAAGTTCGCGGTAAAGAAGTTCACGCGAGGACAAGCTGTGCTTCTTGGGCGGGTAGGTCAAAAGCACTTCACAGACCGCGTTCTCCAAGAGATCGGAAAGCCAAGGAAACGTTCCAACCGGAGAGACCTGTCGAACAGCGTAGGCGCAGAAGAAGTCCGGAAACACCAAGAGGTCTCCGACCTGAGGCGCCGGGCCTGACATTCTCAGGGTAAAAGGACGTCCGGCCGCCAAATCACCACGTTCCGCGGCTTGGGGAGACTCGTATCTTTGGCTTCGATACACGCACGTGAGGATATTCATTGGACAATCACTCCTTTGAATTTATCTGTGAACTGGAGAGGAACCAAGCTATCCGAGCCAGCCACTCTCGTGTTCATCAGAAACAGCGAAGCGCCATCAGCAGTTCGGAACCGCAAGACATGAGCATCAGTAACCGCAGCGTCTTCACAGTACATGATCTCCGGGTGGTCCACACCGTGCATGATGATCGAAAAATAGTCTAAACCAACAACCAGAGGGTAGGGGTCAGGAGTGTCTTTTGTGTAACCGAGAAGAACGTACACCAGGGAAGGAACAGCCGAGGGGTTCAAAAACGCATCGACGGCATGAGCCTGACGCGAGTGTTTCGTCGTGACGAGCGTTACCTGAGGTAACTGGATCGGCTTGTACTGAACTTCCAGTCGCCTTTGGAAGTGCTTGCACAGACCCGACGTCGGCCACTCGTTCACCTTGAATGAGGTGCTCTTGAGCATCTTGCTTTTGGGAGCACGCTCAACCGTGCAGATGAAGCATCCGTCAGTCATCAACACCCCTTTGGGCGTATCTCGTATGGCCATCGTCTGAAAGTCAAGGTTGGCGAGCGCTGCCCCCGTAAAAGGCCAAGGCTGCCACCAAGTTTCCAGAGCCGGGGCGGATTGCCCGCCTTTCGAAGTCTTTGTCTTACTCATGTCACTTCTCCACAAAAACGAAAAGGGGTAGGCCGAAGCCTACCCCTCCAGGATTCTACTGAATCCCTCACCTTGTCCAGCGTCGGGAACCAGAGCTCTATGCCAACGACGCCACGTAACGGAGCTCATCACTCAGTAAGGAAACCCGGCAGAATGCCGGCGACGCCCAGAACGATTAGATGCCTTGGAGTTGGCCAGGCAATCGGAAGTAGTGATCGGAGCCGGGGCGTTTCCGCGAGACCAAGAGGACAGCCAGGCCCGCGAGGGCCACGGTACTCGAAGGCGCTTCGGGCACGTTGCTCAAGCGCGACACCGGATCGTAGAACATGAAGCTCTGATCCTTGGTACTCAAGGGGTCCGCGATGAACCATCCGGCGAAGTTGCCGGGGGGAACGACGCCGGCGAGCATCATGGCTTGCGCAGCCAACGCGCTGGAGTTGCCGAACACCGGGACGCCGAAGCCGGTCAACGACCAAATGGCGTACTGGTAATCCGGCGCCTCCTCGGGCAGGCCCGCGAGCATGGCCTGGATCAGCAGGGCTTGCGCGCGCTCGGCCGTCGTGGACACGGAGCGCAGCGAAACGCTGAAAGCCGTGGGCGGCGTGGTCAGCCGGTCGTAGGTGACGCAGACGAACAGATTCGGATTGGAGTCGAGATCGCCTTCGATCGCGCCGACATGGGCGCCGGGGCCGTTCAGGAAATTGGTCAGCGTGAGCAAAGAGGAGCCCAAGAGGGCGGTGTGCAGGACCACCGCCAAGAGGGCGGTACGGAGCAACTGTTGCATGTTGGTTGTTGTTTCCTTTGGGGCTTGAGAGAGTCTCAAGGTTGAGTTGTTGACGGTTTGGGCTCTTCAGTGTTGCTGTCGAGCCCCTTCAGAAAAAGAGAAGTCGTAGACCGCTACTCCATCGTCTGCGCAGTCCAGAAGTCCCGCGCCAGCAAAGGATTGGTCACGTACGCGTAAGGCATCCAGAAGTGGCCGTTCATCGGACCCCAATTCGGACCCCACGAGTTTCGCACGAGGAACCTGCGCTGCAGGTCATCATGCCCGACAAGAACCACGGCATGACCACCAAGCACGGGCTCGGTCTGTTTCGGCATCGGCAAAACGCCAGACTGAGCCACCGCGTTGGACACAAAGGATTCATACGCGGTAAACCCGAAAGCAACCACATGGCCAGCCGCCAAAGCAGCCTTGAGAGAACGCTCGTCCTGAGGGGACCGCTGGTAGGTGAGCAAGCGATCGGTCAGATCATCGGTGTAGAGTTCTTGCGGGGGAGCCGAAGCGAACTTGCTTTCGATGTACGGCCAGGATTCTTCCTTGCAAACCCCGACGTTGGCCGCGGCCTTGAAAGCGTTCCGCAGCTGTGCTCCGCTGTCCTCGTTCAGCGTGCCTTCGAGCCTGCGCGTTTCGTAATAGAGGAACAGGCGTGAGTACGACGGCCACCGCGTATTCGACAGCGCGGACCGCGTACTGAGCATCGTCGCCAGCGTGGCGTGCGCCGTGCAACTCCCGAGATTGCCTTGGTCAAAAGCCGAGGGGAGCTTCCAGCGCAAATTGGACGACACGGGCAGCTGCTGCAACAACCGAGGCGGCAACTGCAACTTGAAGTCTCGCGGATCTTCCGTGTCCGCCACCCAACCGAATTTTCTTTTGATAGCCATAGTGTGTGTCTAGAATACCGCAGCTTCGATAGAAGCCCTGAGCAGCCTATGGGGTGTCCAAGAGGTTACTGCGTTGCCGGTAGCGAACCGGCTTCCCTGCACTCTTGGTGTCACTCGTATCGTGAAGCATTCTTCGAGCTCTACGCTTGCTTCAACACCCCACAGGCTGCTCAGGAGAGCCGCTACGAAAAGCGGCCGGGTTCTGCGTGAGGTCCCAGCCTCCGGTCGTATTGCCGCCGCCGGCGCCATCCGAGCGCTTCTGCTGCGTGTAGGTCCACTTGATCTTGCCGAAGTTGAGCTGGAGGCATTCGGTGGGGAATTCGGTTGCGGCGCCGCCGCGCGGAGACATGTGAGAGATCATCACCTCTTCCATCTTGATCTCGAGGAACTTCACCTTGTCACCGCCAGCCCGGCAACACTCGATGATGACTTCCTTGATGTGCTTGCCGGAGGCGCACGCCTGGTAGAGCAGCGGAGTGGCCTTGTCCGTGAGCTTGCTGATCGTGAAATCGTTGAACCTCGGCACGGCCGACGCTGGCGCCGCCAGCCGTGGAACGCGGAGCCGACGTGCGGTTGCTCACGCCTTGCGAAAACGAAATGATCTCCATCCAGTCTTTGTGTTTGGCATCCAGGGACTCGCCGGGGATGCCGTCAATTTTGAGGTACGCGTCAATGCTCATGTGGTTTACCTTTCCGCAGGGGGACTGAAAAATGTTTGAGGCGCCCATCGCTTGAAGAGAGGAACGCCTCGTGTATTCACGCCGAAGATGACGAGGGACTTAGCTGTACTCCACCTCGTCACTTTCGGAACCGGCGTCGTAGGACGAGTCAGCGTCTTCGTCCTCTTCGGCTCTTCCTTGTCGAGCGCTTCCCACTTCTGAAGAGTCGCCAGGCTCATCGGGCACTTGCGGATCGCCTCGACGGCCATTTCAGCCGTGTCGTCGTTTCCGGTTTCGAGGTTGACGATCGTCTCCTCGGATGGGGTGCTGTCCGGATACACGAAACGCACCGTGAGGAAGCGATCGGTCCGTTGCACCACCAACCCGTGGAACGTGCCGTAGAATTCGTCGGCCTGTTCCTCGAAACCACGTTCGAGCGAAAGGGGCCTTGCTGTAGACGACAGAAACGGGGCCGTTGACTTCGATGACGTCGGGGACGTTCAAAGCCAGTTTCAAATCCGCAGGGGGCGGGGTGAATTTGCTTTGCGGGGAGCCTTACCGGGAGGTTTTGAACCCGCAGCTTTCTTGGTTGCCATTGTGTGTCTGATAGACCTCTCAAAAAGAAAACATCCCCGAACAGCTACAGTCCGGGGAAGGTGTTGAAGGTGATTAGTTTGATTGTAGGGGATAGTAGGTTTTTTGTAAAGGCGCTCTGCACAGTGGCGCTTAGGACTTCCCGAGAGACGCCAGAATTGCGGAAACCGCCCCACCCCCCTTGGCGCGGATCTCGATTTGTTGTTCCGCCGCGGCCGTGGGGGAAACGAAATCCTTGAACGCTTGGACCATATCGGTCAAACGAGCCATCTCGTAGGACAAGTTCCGGTCGAGCACACCGCCGTCCATCTGTTCCTGAAGGAGCGCGTGCGTAACACGTTCATTTGCGCCATGACCACCGTGCGAAGGGCGTTCACGAAATCGCCGGCCGTCTCGAACTTGTTCTCCATTTGGTAGTAACAGTCCTTGCCCGGCTCCATGAAGGTGCAGCGATCCTGGACGTAGCAGTTGTCGCACCGCATGGACATCTGCGCAATCGCTTCTTTGGGTACGGACACCCCAACACGCTTGGATGTGATTTGAACCAGGTCGGAAGGCGCCTTGGGGCGCGGAGCCAACATGGATACGCCGGCCGCCAGAGGTGGGGGTGGGGCGCGCCTTCGATAGTTCGGGGGTGGCTGATTTTTGAACCTTCTGCGAAGTCTCGCGCACAGCTTCTAATTCCTCCAAGTCATCAGCGGTCTCGGCCGTTTGTTGTTCACCGGCAAGTTCATCGAATGCCTGGTTCAGATTCTCTCCCGGCAAGAACCTCGTCGATTCCGAGGTCAGACGGCGGGCCTACGAATCCTTGGGGGCACCGTTGAGTTCATCCGTCCAGTAGTCCTTGTTGGGGGCCTTGACCAAGAAGACGAATAACGCAACCACATGACCAGGTTGGCCGCGTCAACCTCAGCGGGGTCTTCCCCTTCGATCTTATTCCAGTTCAGACCGAACTGTTCATAGACACGCCGATACCGTTTACGTACGCCCTTGTTTGTTGTTCTCGAAGAAGCGCAAACGACCGTTCTGAAAATACCGCCGTTGTGCCAAACTTTGAGCCCATCAGCCAGCTGGTGGAATCGGCCGAGTAGATAGGGTACCGGCGTATCCACTCAGGCTTGGTGCCGGCGAACATGTGAACCCGCGTACCGCAGTCACGAGCCACCTTGAGGTAAGGAAACTGCCGCTGCTCAGCGACTTCACCAGACCCGATGGCGTTGTACTTGTACATGCTGCACTGGTCTGCCCAACCACGCCACTCACGAATAGGATGCCAGCTAACAAGCACCGGCACGCCTGCAGAAAGAATGCGCTCGCGCCAATAGGCGATGGGTGGGGGAGTGTACCCAAGCTTGCCGTCCAGCTTCCCGTGAACTCGGGCCGTCCCACCACTTGTTCAAGGGCTATTCCAAGTACCCTGCATGCTTCCAGATTTCGTCGTAGTTGAGAACGTGATCCACGTCCATCTCAGCGCAGGCGAAAATCCGGTCGCGATACTTGTTGAGGAACTCGACGTACTCTTCGACGTAGCTCTCCATGAGAGCCCCACCACTTTACAGGCTCCGTCTTGGCGAACTTGATGTGCGAGTCGAAGAACGTAAAAGCGCCGGAGTCGATCAGGTACACCACGTCCTTCGGATCGGTGTCATACATGATCACGTCACGCCTGGCGGGGGACTTCTTGCGCAAGTAGTAGAACGAAGCCAGCCGATAGCGCACCTTCAGCCGGTTCATCGTCGGATGAGCCTTGTTGGCTTCCTCCGCACCCGCGAAAAAAATCTTGACCGGCACGCTTCAAGACTCCCGAGTAGCACTGGTCAACACATCGTCACAGCCGGCGGCGTTGTGCTTCACCCAGATCCACATGTACGCACGAACACCGCGCTGCCATGCCCAGGCGTTGCCTGCCTGAGCGCCATCCCTGAGTGCGGTCAGGGCTTCGACAGAGCCGGGGATTCGGAAGTCTCCTCCTTTGGAGGGGTCGCACTTGGCGCCGCCAGCCATGTACTCGAAGAGCTCTCCGCTGGCCCACGCGCGCGGAATATAGAACCACGACGGTTCTAGAGCGATCACAAGCTTGTCCGCGATGGCCAACCTCGTAGGCGTAGTTCCGTACTTCTTCGCGAGATATCGCGAGTGATAGAAAGAGAAGCAGTACCACGTAGTCCCTTCAGGCTGATAACCCCACAACCAGTCGCAAACCGGGCCGATGATGTTGGCCACGTACCGCCAGCGCGTTAGAAACGGTAGCGGGTTCCCCGTGGTCGAACAAATAGCCCATGATCTGAGCACCGAGCACCGGGTGCATCTCACCCTCTTCCCCGTCCATATTGGGCTTACCGAGGTAACCCAAGTCATGGACGAAGAAGGCAACCCACAAACGCAGGTCCCAAGGAAATCCGTAGAGCTTCCACCAGGCAACGCTGAGAAACAGCGGGTGAATCAGGAACTGATGCACACCGAAAAGAACAGAACGTGTCCCAACAGAAAACATGACTACTCAAACCTCCAGCAGCACCGATACATGTCTCGCCGCACTCCGACAAACCGACCAAGGACTTCAAAGCGCACCCCACGACGAACGATTTTCAAATCAGTTGTGGGCAGAAACAAACCTAGGCGGCGTAACCGCCGTGCCGAACGCCGGCGCTGCCGATCTTTTCTCTTTTGCTTGAAGGTCATGTCAGTTCACCTGAGAGGGCGGGGTCGTCGTGACAACAGAGAATCGCGAGGCAAGCACCTCTTCGATCGCTTCCGCAGCCTTGGGCGCGGCCACAATTAACACGGCCCTCTGATTCGGACCCGGACCAAAGGTCAAGTCCTGGATGGCGTAGGCGTGGATTTCGTCGGGTTCACATCACCTTGAATGAGTTTGTGAAGGTCACCGACCATCTGTTCAATGCGCAAACCAAGAAGCTCTCGCCGATGCGCGTTCGCGGTTTGTTGGGGAGCGAGAGTTTTCTTTTTCGCCACGCCGTTACACCTTCACCATGCGCCGGAACATCTGAATGATCGTGTCCCATTGAGACTCGCGAAACACAGAGACCAGAAGAGACCCGAGCACCTGGAGGTCCTCTCGAGAAAAAGAGTGTCTCCGTGAAGTCGAGTCGGAGCACACCACGCGGTTGCGCCATACCTGAAGGGGCATCTTGTGCCCGCTAACCAGACCAACTTCGATCAAAGTTCGTCCAGATTGGTACCAGCCGCAGATCAAAGTGATCGCCGTGTTCGACCAAGTAAGCATCCAGGTTCGAGAGCCTCGCTCGCACCTTTTCACGCGTTTCATCGAGCGCGCAGCCCGCATTCGCGCAACTGTGAGTTTTCGTCATCAAGCAACGTCCTTCACTTTCAGGTTGGGAGAAGTCCAAGCGACTCGCTGAACAACATAGTCAACGGAGTAGCCACTCTGCCGCAGATACCGGGTAATCGCGGGAAAACTTTCCAGCACCACAGCCCGGCGAGATTCCAAAACACGAAGAGACCCCGCGGCGTGCAGGGCCTCCTCAGTACATTTGCGCTTGCGTCCTTTGAGTTCTTCAGGAGTCATAGATTACCGAATCCTCCAAGTGCTGCATGCGGAAAGCCGTTCGACGCATCGTGCACGGCCCGCAAGTACCGCAGTGCCGGTCACCGCCAAGATAACAACTCCACGCGTGCTCGATAGGAGCCTTGAGTTCGACAGCGAGCGCCACGATCTCGTGCTTCATCAGGTGACACAGCGGGTTCTTGATAACCGGTCGAGCCTTGGTGCCAACAGCCAACACACCGTTGAAACGTTCAAAGAACTCGACCGTGTTGTCCGGGTACGCGCCAGACTCCTCGAGATTGAGCCCCAAGTAGATAGCGTCGGCGTCGAAACGATCAGCGTAAGCGGCCGCGATCCCGATCATAGCCGTGTTTCTCGCAGGAACCCATTCGTGGGCATACTCCGCACCAGAGTTCCCCTGAGCAATGCGGGGGTGGCCGGACCCACCGCACTTCTCGCAAGGAATGCCTTCCACGAAACCCGTGCCTGAGCAGGCCGAACACGAATCCGTCAACGTAGATCCACCCAACGCCTTCACCCAGCTCATATCCACGAACTTCATCGTGACCTGAACACCCGGCCTCCTTTCAGAGAGCGCCTTGCGCACCTTCGTGACGGCCGCGATCTCACGAGATTCCGCCAAACAGCCGTAGCGGAAATAGAGGAGCGTGACCTCTTCGTAATCTCCGGAGTCCACCGCAACGGTAGCCGCCGTCACCGAGTCAAGACCACCCGAGCAAACCACCAGGGCCTTGTGGGGTTTCCTCGGAGCCAAAGGCAGAGCAGCGTAGCGCGGACCGTGCGCTTGAAAATGCGGCATGTTCGCCATGTAGGAGTATGGCGGAAACTCGAGCTCTTCCCAATGACCGCAGTTGGAAAGACAACCCAAGGCGCCCTCACCACTCACCGTATCTTGCGCTTGCAGAGAACTGAAGACGTAGATGCCGAGCTTCTCGCAGAAGTAGACATGCAGCGGCTGGTAGTCGCGAACCAACGTCAACTGGCCGGAACCCATTTTGTAGATCGCCGTAGCCATGGACCCGCGGAGCTTCTTGAGGCCCTGCAGTCCCTCGTGATGAACCATGACCGGGATGGCCCAACTATCAACACAAGTGTCGCCAGCCACATCACCTTGAAAACTCGACGAGGGGTAGCCGTACTTGGCGAACACCTCGTGATCGTTGGCGATAGTCCCGTTGTGAACAACCCAAACACCGTTGTACTCGTACGGCTGTTGGTGCGCAGGCATCTTATTGCGCACGAACTCCGTAGTCGGCTCCGCGCGATGATTCGAGAGGAACACCTGAGACTCGCGAATCGTGGCTCGAAGCCGGCGCTGCAGAAAGTTAACCGCGTCCAACTCTTGGGTGGCGAAACTGCGGTTGTCGGCCCACTGTCCCACGAGAAGCTGTGAATTTCCACGTGACAGCCTAGAGTTGCCGGGCCGCAAAAACCCCGCGTAACCAAAACCGTCACGGCCGCGCTGCATGGACCTGCGCAGGAGGTTGCCGAACTCGCGAACAAACACCTCCGAGTTGGGTGAATCAGCAGACGGGCGAAAAAACCAGTGATGGCGCACATCTACTTCTGAACCTCCAAGTGTGGGAATTCCGGATCGCTTTTCCACGTCGTACCGTCCAAGTGCGGCGTTTCCAAACCGATGTGATAGAGCAAAGCCTTGAACACAAGTCCGGCCGTCAACCCATGTTCATGAAACAGCTTGCTGCAGGCGCCGTCATGCCCACGAACACACTTCGGGTACGTGGACCAGAAATCGAGAATGCCGGCGCTCTGCAACCTCGGCACATGCATGAGCGAACGCGCGATAGCGAACCGGCTGCCCGCGGGGTACCAACCACAGAACCCCGTGCCGTCCCAGCGCTCGAATTGAGCGGTGGCCTGAGTAGTGGGGGAGGCCATGCGGGAGTCCCACAGCCGGGCGCCGGAAACCGGCACGCTCGACCAGTCAGGATATCCGCGATCGGGGTGACATCGAACACAGGAAAGATGAGAGACGCTACGTGATCGCCGGCTTGAAAGACCGCGTGAGCCTGTAGAATGCCCTCAGCCGCTTCTCGCGTCACCAACACGTCATCATCCAAGCCCATGATCCACGGGGAGCCATGTGCATCTTGAAGTACGAACGGGAAGGCCCACGCCTTGGTAGCTCCGACGCTCATCTCAGAGGAGACTCGACGATACCGAATGATGTTGTTCTGCAGCCGAAGTGCCGCGAACATCAAATCGACGACACGCGGAATCGCCGTATCCAGAGTCTGGCAGATGACGTGGATGTAGGTGTTCTTCAAGTGCGCCGCAAGAGAGCCCAAAGTCGCGGCCAACAGGTGCTCACGGCCAGCCTGAGTCACGATGACGATCGGCGGCAGGCTGTTGTCGTAGAAGTTAAACGGCCGGTTCATACAGACCTTTCACGATAGCCTCATCGACGCCATGACGACGCAGCGTTTCCTGCATCAGGAGATCCGTGGGGCGTTCCCAATCCCACCGGAAATTCAAACCAGCGAGGTGAAAACCGAGCAGCCGAGGCTCGTAGAAAACCTTCAAGAGCCCACCGCCATCCGCAGCCAAAAGACCGCTGATCAGAGCGTCTTCGCCGGCAAGGTTTGCGGTATCGCCTTTCAGTACGGCGGACCAGTCCAGGTTGACCAGTGCTGCGCGCTTCATGACAGCCAGGGCCATGTCGCAAAAATAGTTCGGAGTCGGCCGCAGCATTTCACGTATCTCACCGGGAGACTTGAGCGTCAACGTAGAGCCCAGCTGATTGATGTCGCCGGCATACTTACGTCCGACATACGTCTCATACTTGCAACCCTGCACCGCGAAGTGGTTCACAGCCCAGGAAGTGACAGGACCCGTGTAGGTATCACGTAGCAGTTCAATCGTCGCCTGAGGGAGGTAGAGATCGGAGTCAAGCCAGACCACGTTCTCCGTCCTCGCGGCCATGACCAAATCATGCCGGGCACGAAGAACTCCGGAAGGCCGCGTGGCCCGGAAAACAAACACGTCAGCAGCGCGAGACAGGGCGTCAATCAACACCTGGTTGTAGGCGTCGAACGGTGACGGATCGCCCTCGTCACGGAGAATGAAACGAAACAAGCGTCCCACCTCAGGGACGCTCAAAAAAGAAGCCAAGCTGAACAGCAACCCAGGCCGCTTGAAGGGGATGAGGACTTCAGTCACAGTGAGACACCTTCTTTCAGAAATGCTCGTATCGAACGGGATTCGGGGGCTTTCAGGAAACCATGAGGCTTGAGGACGTTCACGATGTTGTCGAGCAACGACTGCACCTGAGTGAGGTCCCGGAAGGACGGGTGACGGAAATTGCCGCCGTGGAACAGCACCGGAGCGGACAAGCCCGCAGCGTGGTACATCGCCTCCATCAACAGGCACTTGGTACACTCACCGCACCAAACCCGCTGGCGCCGAGCGAGAGACAAGAACTGACCTTCTTGAGCAGTTCGGGGGCGTTCTTGGAAAGCATCTGGAGCATCACGATCTTGTTCGTGTGTGCGTTTGCTTCACGGATGGTCTGCCCCGTATACGCCTTCCAAGCAGTCCAGACGTGCTGAGAAACGTCGGGCATCTCCTGCGGTCCTTCCGGCCAGCGATTTTCCGCGCTGTAGGTGGAGCCGTCGTCTTCACCTCCAAACCAGACCTCGCCATAGCCATGACGCAAGAGAAGGAAAGGCCCTCCGAGTTCAACCTGGCCGTGCCACCAACCTTCGAGGACACGAAGATCCTCGTACATGCCTTGAAGCCTCGGAGTGTTGTCCAAAGAGATGGGGACCACCTTCGGCAAAGTGCCCAGACCCTTGCCGCACAGGTTGTGAGCCCAATAAGCGTAGGTGCTATCCAGACCACCAGAGACAAGAAGAGCCGGCGGCTCGTCGAGCTTGTAGACGGGCTCGAGAAGCGTCCTCTCAGAGTTACTGACACGCAAAGCCGGGCCAGCCGGAACATGCGGCCAAGTACGAACGCACAGACCGGGAGTAGGGAGTCCAGAACGGGTGGTCACCGTCGAACTCCAAAGGCCGATGGTGCTCCCACAAAGATCGCCGCAAGTGCTCTTCGAACTTGAAGCGCTCATATTCGGGAGTGCCGGCGTACAGGAACTTAAAAACCGCGGCCGTCATCATCTTCACGATCCTCCAAAGCAAACATGTCATCGAGCGAAGCACTCAACTGGAAGAAGTAGTCGGTGCCGTTATGCCACAAGCCGTCCTTCTCGAAACTGAACAAGCCAGGGCAACCGAGAGGCTTGACACGAGTCGGCCCGGAACTTCGCATTGGAACAGTAGCCGAGCTCGCCCGAACGCAGCATGGCCAACACCTTCGGCATTCCCTCCAGCCACTCCGCGTATTCGGACTCCTCGACAGGGCCTCCCTGTTCAATGAACAACGTAAAGTTGTCCGGGCAGGACAGGTGAAACTCCCGAAGCGAACAGACTCCACCTGAAGGAACACCGGCAGCAGGAGCCTTTGGCGGAGTCCCACGCCTTCACGCGTGCCGGGGTAGATAGCGCGCACACCGAAAGGGGTGTGAATGACGCTTCTCGGATAGTTCGACATGGAGCGCGTGAACACCACAGAACCACACCCGTCATCCTCGACAAAAGAAAAACCAGCGCGCTCGATCGTAGCGATCCACCAAGATTTGGGGCGGCTCAAGATGGGTGCGGGATCATCTTCTGACCGGCTCATGCCGCCGCCTTCGTAGGTGGCGACATGGTGCGTACTCACACCAGCGGTAACCAGGAAGTACAGCACGGAGTTTTCGTGCATGTGCTCGCGGATGCACGGCAACAGTTGAGAGGTCAATTGAGCCTCGGTCAGATACATGCCCATGCAGCAAAGAATCGCGTCATAGGAGCTCAGGAGATTCGAGGCCCACATGGGGCGGCCAGCATCGTAACGATTGAGCGCGCAGAGAACATCGCCGCGGAACACCTGGACACCGCCAGGCACGCCTTTGGCCAACGCATAGTCGCTGATCTCGATGCCGTGCGCAGTTCGATGGAAGAGAACCTCTGGCGCCATGCGTCAAGAACCTTTCCATCGGCCGCACCGAGGTCGATTACAGATCGAAAAGAACGCCGGTTCAAGCGCTCGACGGTGGCGGCAACGTACTCGAGATCGAACGTGTAGCGCCACATGTTTTCTTCATAGCTCACGTTGTCTCCGCCGTAGTCAGCGAAGTAACGCTCGCCAAAGTCAGCTTTGTTGACTGTGCTCATAAAACCTTTCCCAGGTACGCGGGTTGTTGGGGGAGGGACCACTCACCACGGTGCATGTTAAAGAACGGCGCTCGAACACCTTGAAGCGTTTCCCGGTAGTCAGCCGGAACCTCCTCATGAAAATCGAACGCTAGAAATAAGGGCCAACTGTGATTTTCAGTACAGACCGCGCGCTTGTACTGGTCATAGCTCTGTTCTTCATAACCCATTCGACACGTAGGGTTGAACACAACGGAACCGCCGAAGTGCTTCCCCGCCAAGTAATCAACGAAAGACGCAAAGAAAGAACGGCCCTACATGATCCTGAGGTGCGTCGGAACTCCTGACGTGGTACTGGAAGAAGTACTCGCTGCCCTTTCGGATGAAAAACGTGATGCCGAGAAGAGCGCCGCGGCGCCACAGCAACTGCATCGTACACCCGAAAGCCCGCTGGTTGCGACGAGCAACAGCCCATGCCCACAAGACCTGGCCGAGATGATCTGGAAGCACGTCGGGGTGGAATCGGTGCTCGAGACTGTTCTCACACCAAGTCAGATGAGCGGAGTAACGCCTGCGATCGGGACATCATCCTCAGAGATGGTCTCCACAACGATATCGGAACAAGCATCGGCCGCCTGACGCAAAATCCCGCCGGCGCTTAGAGGGCAGCTGTGCGCGCCAGTCTGAACTCACGCGGCATCGAGGACTGTGCAACATCAAAGCGTGGGGAACCGAGTCCGACACGATGGGATTGGCACACGCGAATGGATCGAACACTCGAAGTTTGTCAACAGGTAACAAAGTCTTCAACCGATCCGTGAGTTCAACAACACTATCAGGCGTGAAAGAGCCCCACGGCGCGTGAGTACCACTGATCCAAGGATCGAGGGGCCAACCGTAGACTCGATGGCTTTCCTCCTCAGCTGTGACCATGACAGAAGCCACGCCATCAGTATGAACCGGCAAAGCCTTTATCCGCTCGTACAAACTCGGATAGCTACTGGCCAGCCGATAGAACTCGAAGAGAACATCGGGAGCCGTTTCAGGTGTGCCTCGGTATCCCGGCAAGTAGTTGCGCAAGCTTTGAATCATTCTGAAAACCTTACTTCAGCAAGCCGTGCTTTTTTCATGTTCGCGTACAAGTCAGGCAGACAAACTCCGACGTCATCACGCCAGGTGTGCCCGTACAAGCGATAGTTCGCAAGAGGAGCGTATGCCGCGGAACGCGCGGCTTCAGGAGTGTCACCAAAGCCCGAGACCAAAAATCTGCCGGTCGTTCGGATAGGTGCACCAGGTATTCCCGCGCTGCCATGAAGCAAAAATGGGGACGGTAACGTTTCGAGCCAGGTCAGTCGCCGGCATGGAAAATTCCATGCGCCCAAAGAGAGAGTTGTCCGACGTATCGACACCGTCACCGAAGGGGTACCCGTAAGGGAACACCGAAACACCCACACCAAACCTGACCGGAAGAACCTCGCAAAAGAATCATGACGGCCTTGAGCCAGGCTCAAAAGATTCTGTGCGAGTCCGCCATCTCGTGCCATCGCCAGCAGCATCTCCAACGTTGGGCGGCCGAAACGCATCGTGAACTCGAGAAACGCGAGACGCCCATCATCCATGAGTACGGTGTTGATATCGACAAGGACCGCAACACTGTCCACGAAGAACCGGGGCCAGAGCGTCAAACGTCTGCCAAGGCCCGCCCTCCTCCCGCGTATGAAACGTCATCGGCGTACCGACTTCGCCGGTCAAGACACCGCCACGATCCCCGTTCTGAGCTCCTTTGTGCTCGACACAAGAATACATCGGCCCAACGAAAGCCTCGCCGTTGAACCACGCCCCCCAACAGACTTCCTGCCCCGCGATGTACTCCTCAATCAGAACACCACCATTTCCGGACTCATCAAACCACACCGGGTTTCTTTCAAGAAGCGTAGCCGCCTCACCAAGAGTCTCAGCAACAATGGTTCTTCGGCTAACCAGTTGCTCTTGCGCGGCAGAAGCCAGCTTCAGAACGACGCGCCGTGCGTGGAGCCCTCTCAAGTATTTCAGGGCGTCATCCTTACGCCAGAACACACGAGATTCGGGCAGGTAAATGTCCGCCCCTGAGGAAGAGAGGACGCGCTTGGCGTAGCTTCGATCCCTCTCGAGCACCTGTGCAAAATGAGACCACCCGATTACATTTCGGCCGAGGGAGCGCAAAACTTCGAACGCACACTCGGGATCGGAGTCTCGCGTGATGTACAAATCACACCGCGCATCAATCAATTCCTGCAGGGAGCCTACCCGAGATAGCTTGCGAGCCTTTCGATAGCCGCACCAGGGGCCGGGCTGCAGAAACGCGCTTTCATCGTGAGGAGCAACGCCGGCGACATAAACCACGAGACGGCAGTTATCAACGGCCGCCAGGTACGACATCAAAGCCAGATAGTAGTCATCGCAAAGACCGACAGTCAGTGTTTTCACAGCGGCCTCTCACAGACCGCGCATGAGAGCCAGGAGTTCCGTTTTGTCCCAGCTGAACACCAGGCGCTTGGATGATCTTGCTGGTGACCGTCAGAGAGCACGGGTCCTTCACGCCACGAACCTTCATGCAGCCTGTGAGAGGCTTCCGCAACCACCATGACGCCGTGAGGCTCCAGCTGCTCGAACAAGTACTCGGCTACCTGAGTGACGAGGTGTTCTTGCAATTGGGGCCGGGCAGCGAAGTACTGCACAACGCGGGGGACCTTGGACAGACCAGCCAGCCAGTCCTTGGGGTGATACCCGACATGACAGACGCCGCTGAACGGCAAGTGATGATGCTCACAGATCGAATGAAAACTGACGCCGCGGACAACAACGTACTGGTCGTACGCCTTGCGTCGAAACTTGGCCACCGCAGGGGGAGAGCTGTGGTGACTGCAAAACTCGTGCGAGAACATCTTCGCCACACGAAGGGGGGTATCGGCCGTCTCTTCATTGATGACAAGGCCGAGAGTGCGCATGAAAGCCAGGTAGTGGCCCGCCGCGATATTGACCGGGGTCTGAGTAGTTGTGGTTTTCTTTGCCGCCATTATGCGATAGCGAGTCGCATACAGAAGCAGTTCTCGTCAGTGTTCACAGCCGCTCGATTACTCGAACGTGATTCCGATTGTACAGGAAAGACTAGCTACTACGCCGATGCGCCAAACGCTCGCCACTCAAGGTTTTCGGACCCAAGATAGAGTCGTTGGCGCGGGGTTCTTCGGGCTCTTCATCCCGAACACCTTCGGGGTTTGTCACAGGGTCATCGCTAGAGCAAGCGCGTGAACATAGAGCACGCACCTTGGACAAACCACCAACCAAACCCGCGCCGGCGCCGAAAGGAGACTCAATCAGCTCGTCACTCATGGAAAGCAAAACCCCCAACCACAAGACTACCGGACCTTCAGGCTCTTGTGCATCTGCGTTTGGAACCGGACATCAAAGAACCGCGTTCTTCCAGAGACCGCCAGTTCTCAACGTCAGACACCCAGCGCAGGACATCAGAAAACTTATCGCGGCCAGAGAACCACTCGGGCTGAAAGATCAACGGAATGTCATCACGCGAAGAGCCGAGAGTACACTCAGCCCATTCAAGAATCTGATGGAAAGTGTTCCAGGCTCTCGACCACGAACTTCAACTGAAGGGGGACCGAAGAACGAACCCACTGAAGAATGCTGTCCTCGAAGTGAGCCTTCAAGTGAACCTGAGACGTGCCCTCCGTGAGAATTCACCAAGCCGCCAGTGTCGAACTTCGGAGAGATCGACAAAAACACGTTGAGGTCGGGGTCACAAAACGCAGGGTTGAACGAACTACCGTTTGTTTCAAACGTCATCAACCGGCGATCCGTGAGACTGTTGTGACAAGAACGATCCGACGCGTGCACCGCCTCGACAATCCGCAGGAGGGCGGGCTGCTGCTGCATCGGTTCGCCCCCCGTAAAACACGCCGGCACCGAGAGCTCGTGACGACCGATCAGATCAACCACGGTGTCCTCGGACTCCTCGTGGAATCGCGCGCCCTGGCGGGTGGCGAGCGCTGAAGGCTGGTCACACCAGGAGCAGTCCAGATTGCATCCGTAGAGGCGGATGAATTGCGTCATGCGGCCAGCGTGAATACCCTCTCCCTGGACGGAGAAGAACGTTTCGTTCAAGGTGATCATGTTCTCTTAGCCTACCTTTACTTCCGGAGGGTCTGCTTTGGAGCTCGTTGCGGTTCCAGTTGAAGGCAGAAGCAAACGCCAACCAGGAGCAAAAGCGTCAAGCACAGCTTCGGCCGCCAGCTCCATCGTGACTCGCTGAGGACGAACAACCGCCTGACCTATGGTGTCTGTCAGCACCTGGCCAGGAGTTCGGCCACTACTATCCCTCAACACTCGGAACCCCCAACTGCTTCAAGCCCGAGGCTCTGCGGAAATCATCATGCCGCCGCATACGCTCACCGCGCACATCGGTCATCTGATTAGCGAGGGATTCGAGAGACACGAGAATCGTTCCGGGGGCGCCAAACCGCGGCCGCTCGATTTTTTTCGCGCCGGGATTCAAGGCCGCGATGGAGCGATACAGCGTCAACTGACCTGCGGAGAGGTGAGAATTTTCTCCGAGGGAGTCCACAGCCTCCACAACCGCAGGAGGCAGCAAGTTGTAGAGCTTACGCCGCTCAACGGAGGGCTCAACCACGAGACGGTTCCACGGCCAGTTGGGGTCATACAGCAAAACCGCCCCATACCGATCGAGGGAATACGCGACCGTAGGCCACAGGATTGGGATCGAGATTGAAGAACACCCCGTTCCAAAACCCCCATCGCCGGCACACCGTAACATCGACCTGGAAGGAGGGCGCGGGGGAGAAGGACTGAACGTTGGAGCCTGAGCCTATGGTGAGTGCCAGGGTGTAGTGAATGTCACGGTCGTAGCGTATCGGTGGAAGTTTCTCGAGATCCTCCGAGCCAGGCGCCGAACGAATCTGCAGCGCCTGACACTGCGAAGCTTCCGTGGCTTGAATGACGCGAATGAAGTTCTCAGGAGTCACGACGCAAGTACTCCTGGTAGGCGCCGAGCTCGGCCCCGCTGAAGATCATGCCTTCGATGAGACGCCGGCGAACCAATCCGAGATTGGGGACCAACTGACCAGGCTTACCGGGCACTCCGGTTTTGTGCCAAGCCGTAAAGGCGGCTGCGGCGCCGACGAGATCGCCTGCGTTGATCAACGTGCGAACACTGGAACTCTCGAAGCCCCTCACGCCAATGTTGAAAGTCAAAGAGACACACGCATCGAACTGCGCCTGCGTCAGATTCGCGTTGGTCAAAAAGCGGTTCACGCTGGCAACGGCCGTACGGCAATCCTCCTTGAGCGAAGCAAGCGCCTGCTCACGAGAAAACACCATGCCAGCGGTGACACCGAGAGTATGCCCATAGCCGATGGTCCAAACACCGGCTTGATCCTGGTAAGCATTCGCTCGAAACGCCTCGAAAAAGGCAATCAAGCGAACACCCGCAGCCGACACATCATACTTGGTAGGCATTGAGTACTCGTCCTTTCAGAGACTGTAGTTGTCATCAGCTTGCGGGTGGAGTTCCCGCAAACCATGCAAATCGGAAGTGAGTCGAACAGCCTCTTGATGTTGGGGGCTCCGAACAACGCACTCATGCGGGTTCACCTTATAGCGCCGAATCAGCTCATCAGCGCCGACGAACCGAGGTTTCCCGGAGTCTGTAGGTAGGAAGCCGGGGCACACTAGGTATTTCTTGGTCATGGGCATAGGTTAAACGGGGGATCTCTTTGTAGAGATAGTATTCGGACCGCGTACACGGAGGTGCCGGGTTTCCGGAGCGCAAGCCGTACAGACCGGAGGAGAAAACTCCGCCCAACCACAACCACGGATCGGCGCATCGGGGACATCTGAGTCGCGCTGGAGACACGCGTTACTGCTAGTACAGCCGCACATCACGCAGGTCAACGACGCTTCGAGAATATCCAGAGACTCAACCTGAGTGAGGTAGAGTGGGCCGCCTTCATCGCGTGTGAAGCGATAGAGCACAGTGGGATCGGGGTCTTGCCAAGTGCGGAAAACGTCGCCAGAAATTTCGATTCCCTCCACCGTGAGAATGTCGCGCACTTCGTCATAAGCAAAACGGAGGGGAGTGCGCTCCCCTCCATCTTCTTGTGAAACGCAACGCTGCGGCATCACACCAAAGGCTCCTCGCCGCTGCGCAAAAGCGGATCATCTTCAATCCGCGTCAGGAAATACCGCGACACGTCGTCGCGCAAGCCAGGTTTGTTGCCCACCCAGCCCCACACGCCTTGCCAGTCTCGTGTCAGATCGGAGTCCGGATCAAACGCGTGGTCGCGCAGAATCTGCCAACGATCGCCGTATTGCCGGCGTGACTTGCTGCCATGAAACTGATGAATGACGTGCTGGTCCACACAACCGATCGTACTGAGATTCGGATCGTGCCGGAGTTCGCCGGCGCGAGCCTGCCACTGCAGCACCTTGTTCATGTAAGGCCGCGTACAGCGTTTCATCTCCGCAGCGACGTTGGTCAGACCAGCCAGGCCGAACGCCATGTGCCAGTCACCGCTGCCGAGAATACACGTATCGAGCAAACCGCCCACGCGATCGAAAGCCGCACGGCGCCACGCCCAGCCACCCCCCGTAGCGCCGGGCGGCATGCCGAAAGGAAACACGTCGCCCTTCGGCATCCGCACGCCGTAGGACTCGATCATGTGGCTCTTGCCACGCAACTGCTTGCGCTCCCACCCGGAACGGAATTCCCGTTGGTGCAGGAAGTTCGAAGCGAAGCTGGAAGTCATCCGGTAAGGCCGGCTGCCTTGAAACGAATGCGCCTGATGGCCGCTCAGATCGGTGTAGCTGCTGAACAGCTGCGCGAAATGATGGTGCTGCAACATGTGCACCGTTTCCAGCGCCCAATCGTGCCGGGTACAGGTGAAGTCGGCATCGAAGTATCCGCCGTACTGCCAGGTGGAGGGGAAGTGCCGAACGCCGAGGTTGACCAAGTTCTCCTTGTGCCACATGACCGCAGAAGTGCGCAACTGGATATCGACACGTTGAGAGCGATAGCCATTCACGAAGTCCGCCTGTTCGCGGTCAGTGACCTCGAAAGGCCGATCACCGTAAGCGAGCTCGACGCAGTAAACCCGGAGATTGGGTTGTGAGAGCATGTGCCGGACACAGTCGTTGAACAACTTGCGGCGGCTCTGCCAGCGAAAGGGGTTGTTGTAGACGAGCACCAGGTGCAAAGTCTGCGCCTCAGACCATTCGGCCCAAGGCTGGTGAACGTCGGGATGTTGACGAAAGTGCTCGACAGGCATGACGACTAGTCACACATCCTTTCGAGGCGAATGGCTGCTTCGTGACTCAAGAGACGCAACGCCTCGAGATACGAGTGGCTCACCTCGGGGCGGCCGCCGTTGGCCTCAACGGAATCGAACACGCGCTCGGCAAACGCCACGTTCTTGACGTTCGGCCAGAGACGGCGCGGTTGATGTTGAATCCGGCGAGCCAGTTCATCGGCCATCACATACAGCGCGTGAGGCGACAGAATCGGATCTTCGCCGGGCTCCGCGGTCAGAACCAGATTCGCCAGCACGCGGTTGATGCGCAGAGCAAGTGCCGAATTGACCAGCGCAGGGACCATCAAAGACGCTTCAGCGCGGTTACAGTTGGGCGGGTATTCGTCGGCATGAATCCGTCCGCGATGCGCCAATCGTAGACCTCGGGTCGGATGTTTTCGACAGCCTGAGGTGGGTTGCCGGATTCGTCCACCGGAGGGGTGAGGATTTCTTCAGGGATCATTGGGGCGTTTCCTTGACCAAGGTTGTTGACATTGTTGAGAGCCTTAGATGCCTCGGAAGGCAGCCACAGCCCAAGTACTGCGAGTTTCGCTAACACCGACTTCCACAACGAACGAAGCCGGATTGTGAGTGCGGACGCACGTCTGCAATTCATCGAGAAGCACCTCCGCAAACTTTTCCGCCGTGGTGGGCGTGAAGAAGTCATTCAAGTGACGGTGGTCGTAACGCCGAAGCACGCCTTTTACGTGAACGAAGTCCACCACCATGCCGTTGTTGTCCAGCGCGGTCGCGGCGATCTTCACGCGAACGTGATAGGTGTGGCCGTGCAGATTATTGCACTTGGACTCGTAGGGCAAGTGCAGTTGATGAGACGCTTCGAGAGTGTCATCCACGGTCACAGCGTACTGATAAGAGGACTCCTGTTGTTCTGGCAAAACCGGAAAGGGGTTTTCTGTTTGGGGCATCACCCAAATAGTACTCCAAGACCGGGAGCCTCCTCAGAAAAGAAAAGCCACCTTACGTGCCTTTCGGGCCACCACCAACGAACGAGAGACGTCGAATAACCGCGCCGGCCTTCAACCGGCCGAACAAATCCATGTAGGCTTCGCGAGGCCAGGGAGTACGATCTTCAGGGAGCTCACCGCGAATCACCGAGCACAAGGACCGAAACTCAGCAGCCGTCAGATTGCCTTTGGCGAGGTTGGCCGTGCGACTGCAGACAACCAAGTTCCGCAGAGACACGCCGTCGCCACCGCGGCTAACCGGAGTAGCGTGATCCACGGAAAAGTTCTTGGCCGTGACCGTCTCATGCGCGAGATAGGGGCACTGACCGTTGTCGATTGCAGCGCGAATGAGATCGCGTAGAGCTTCAACAGAGAAGGTCAACTTGCCACACCGAGACTGCATGTGCCGATAGACCGTGTAGGATCTACGCATGAACAGCTTGTGCGTCTGAGCCGCACGCTTGCTTACGGGAGCCTTACGAGTAGCCATGTTTATTCCAGAACCGACTCGAACACAAGAGCAGTCCAAGTATCAGACTTGGTACCGTTAGAAGCATCCGAACCGCGGTTCTCGGGATCTTCCAGGAGTCAACTGACGAAGAATGGCTTGAAGGTCAGGACGCAAGACATTGCGCGGAGCTTCCGGCGCCGGGCGGTTCATGAAGAAGATCCGCCAAGAGACTTGTTTTCCTGTGTGGGCGGTGTGGCGAGCGCTAGAAGCCGCCGCTTTGACCATCTGGTTGATGCTAGTGGCTCCGATCGCAATCAGCCTCACCGTGGCTCCACGATTGATTGTCTTTCCGATCGACGCGGCCAAATTCGTAACGTTGGTCGTTCCGCTCACGCGCATCTCAACGGGGTTTGACTCGGGAGCTTGTACCGTGTCCATTCAGCTACTCCATCGAAGAACTTCTTCGAGTGATTTCTCGGCTTAAGACTGCGTAGTTGGCCTCGCAGTTCTTTTTGATTCCGTCTATCAGATTGTACACCGCCTGCAAGTGATCAACCCGATTTTGAAGCCTGACAACCTCCGGATGCGTACGGGCTCGCGCCTTTTTCTCAGTGACGCTCGTGCCGCCCATTGAAGCCAACTGCTGCTGGACATAAGTCTCAACGCGTTCACGCAAAGTGGCCAAGTCATTCCAGACGAGTACCGCCTGCTCCGTAGCGTAGCCAAGCATGGCCGTCCAGTAGGCCATGTCGTCCATGAGATCCTCACTCGACACCTGAGTGGGGCGCTCCGGGAGAACACGCCACGCAACCCCACCGCCGGCCGCAGGCTTGGGGAAAGACGGGAACCCATTTTTCAGAACGGCGTCATAAGCTCGAACGCCTTCCGGTGTGGTGGGCGCAAGAACTTCTTCTTCTTCGACTTCACCAACCAGACGCTTAACGGGCTTGCTATCTTTTCTTTTTGCCATGAGAACCTCCAGCTACTCGCTGTTCTAGCTGCACCAGACCTTTCGGGGTTTCACACGCGAAGCATACGGTGTTCCAGGGGCACTCCTGAGCTCGGCTTTCAATCGCGCTCGAACAAAATCGGCGGGGGAGCTCTCGGCCGACTTCTTTCGCCTTCGAGACTTCCAGCAGGGTCCTACGAAAGAAAGCCCACTGTGTAGCGTCAAAAGGCAGAACGATCTCTTTCACCTCTTGCGTGTTCTTCGACTCATACAACATGTGGCACCTTGACAGATTGAGCAAGGCCAAGTAGCACATCATCTGAACCGTGTGCTCAGGAGACGGTCTGTCCGCCAAAAGCTTCCAATATTCGTCCTTGGTAGACTTCACGTCGATTAGGATGGGATCGCCCTTGGGAATCCATCGGCCACCGTTGCTTTTGACCTTGTAGACGAACCCGCCGTTCTTGGTGTACTTCGGGACACCGTGATCGTGAAATTCGAGCTCTACTTCGTTGTGCCCGTAGGCTTCGGGATAGACTATGGCGTCAGCATGCCCTGTGATCCCCAGCTCATCATCATGCACGGGAATTTCCCAGCCGACACCAACCCGAGGATCGGTCATGCCGGCTTGAATCAGGTATGCCTGCCAGCGGCGATGCACCCACTGTCCGTTATCGAAGATCCGAAAAGTGCGCGGGCTGAAGTCATCGACCAAGAGAGCCTTCGGCCACACGCTAAGACCGGCGAACCGCGTGAAATAGAGCTCTCTCGCACATACGTGATCCCAACCCTTCTTCCAGGGGACCATCGAGGATGGGTGCAAGAAGCCTTCAACCTCAGAAGCTACCTCATTGCGGCCAAGAAGCATTCGGTCGATCCGGGACATCACCGTGTCGCCAGTACGCTTCTTCAAAGACTCAAGTATGTTTTTTAGACCGGACATAAAAAGAAACGTGGCAAGCCGAGAACCTCGACCTGCCACACAGCGTGCTCAAACTGAGACTACCGCGACTTCTTGGCGCCCTTCTTCGCGCTCTTCTTCGTAGCCGCGGGGCTGCCGGAATTGCGGCCATGAGAACCGCTCGCCTTCAAAACCGCGTCACCCGACTTGGCCGGAGGGGGCACCAACACGGGAGTCGCTTCTTTCAAAGGCTCCTGTTGAGCGCGACCACGCTTGCCTGAGGGGCGGGGGAGGTTGCTCGGGGATTCGCCCTCCTCGAGTTCCTTCTGCAGTTCCTCGATGACAACCTTGCCGGTCCAACCGCGAGAACCGGCCATGAAGTCACCGATCGCCTGGTTCATTCCCTGCACATCGACGTGAAACCAAAGGCGGCCGCCGTTGCCGAGAACCTCCAAGCTGAACCCGGACACCGAGCACTCCGGCAGCGTCAACAGAACCGTGTCTTCAATCGCCGTGCCGGGCATACCGTAGAACTGCACGCGAGCAGAAGGAATCTCGGACTCCTTGTGCAAGCTGCCGTCGCGGATGTCACTGACAAGATGACCGCTGCGGTAGAGGTGTTTGCACTTCAAACCTTGAGCGGCCTTTTCGCTGAACGCGCCGGCCAACTCGATTCGGGTCTTCAGGCGATCCCCCACTGGAGAGGTGGTCTCCTTGAGAATCGCTGCTTCGAAAATTTCCACCATGTGGATACTACTCTCCTTTACTTCAGCAGACCGCGCTGCCGAAGCTCCGCAGCTGCCTGTGTCTTCTCGGCGCCCTGACTGCGTTGATAGGTGTGCTTCAACTCGAGGTCTTGACGCAGCCTCTCTACCATAACAACTACGTAGGTCCCTTCGTCAGCCTCCGTGAGCCGATCACAGGCGAGACGATACAGAGCAACCAGGGGAGAGTTGTCGCATACCTTGAGGTAAGCTTGAATTCCCTCGCAGGGGGAAGCTCGCAAACCGTCCATGCAACGCTTCAGGTAAACGTCAACCAAGTGAATCTGAGGATCGTCGACAGACGTGATCCGATCCAAATGATTGGTCAACAAAAAAGTCATGGCACTCCCGCATCCAAGGATGCGTTTCATAGGCCGTACGCAGCCTCTCCGGCGTGAGCAGAATCCTCGAAGTGTCGGGGAAGCTTGGGGCGATCAGCGCTTCCGGCCGGCGCCTGATTTTTTGACTGCTGCCTTTTTGACTGCGGGCTTTTTGCCGCCGCCTTTTTTGAGGGGTGAGCGCTTGCTTGCTTTTTTGACTGCGCGCGCTTTTTGACCGGGGGTTTCTTCGTCGCCATGCAAAGGGTCCAGTTCGTGTTTGCTGCGGATCGTGACGAGCACGTCCAGGGGAACATCCAAAGGGATAGGCCGCATCGCCTTCAACTGATTGACGTATTCTTGCGGAGCGTCTCCGACCTTATCGGGGTAGGTTGCCTGAAACCACAAGAAGTAGGGGCACATGAACTCCGTGGGGAGTTTACAGGCACCGTTATCCAAACTGAGCGAACACCGCTTCAGGGCGGGGTCCAGCTTAGGAGAGCACTTGAGGGGGATGGGGAGTTTCTTGTTCGGTGCTTCAGCCATGACTACTGAGTACTCGCGGAGGGTTGCGTGAGCGGCCGCTGCTGATACTCGACAGTCAAAACTCCAGGAATGTGCTGGACACCTGGTCGAGAATCGTCTCTTCCAGTTGGCCGGCCATCAAGAGTTCCGCGAAGAGCCAGTAATCGGGAACGTGCGTCTCGATGTCGTGCACCAAGGACGCAAGAAGTTGGGCCAACATGTTGTTGGCCGCATCACGGATAGCCTTCAATTGAGCCAGGACAGAAGCCGCGGCAGGGTCGGTTTTTCCAGACCTCTCCCACACAGCCGACCAGTGCGCCGTCAAGTCACACCAAGACTTTTGATCCGGATAAAGACCGCGCTTCTGGTACGGAGGAACAGCGCCAGTATCCAAAGTCAAAACCAGGCGGCCGTTAGTGTTCGCAAAACGAAGCTGCTGCTTCTGCGCGGCTTCAGGAGGACAAGTCCAAGCCTGACCTCCGAGAACCTTGCACGCCTCCAGACGGAAATCGGCAGTCAACAGAATCTCCGTGGACGCCACGTAGAACAACACGTCCGGGGTGTCCACAGGGATACCGTCATCATCGCGCTCGACAGTTCCAAGCTTATACACCGGGTAGACTTTTTCCTTGCCAGTCGCGTGGCTGACGCTCAAGTGCCAACCGCGCACGGGGAACGGTTGAGAAGTCAGCGCGACATACAAATCTTCAGTCGTGACGCCGGCCGGTTTGGGACCTCCGGGAGAACTGGAAATCATGCTGAGACATCCTTTCTGGCGACTCTCACGCCAGGACCAATACGGCTATTCCATGCCGTACGAGCACCCTCAGACGTGCGCGCGGACGGACCTTCAGCACTGCACCTGGAGGATGGGCAGGCAACCCAGGAGGTGCCGTCAGCCAAGTGAAGGCTGCTGAGGGTGGGGAAGGTTCCGCAGAAGGGGCACGGCAAAAATTCAGCCGTGACTGCGGGACCGGTGTCCTCGAGAATGCCGGCGCCGGGGAAGTACTGCCGCAAAATCTCGACAACCCGAGGGAACAGATCAATCGGCTGGTGGGAATCCTTCTCGAGCGCCTCCACACGACGGCGCAGTTCGAGAATCAACGTGCGATCACTTACGCGGCTCACGCGAAACCTCCTTGACAGCGTCTTGCCCGCCTACGGTGGAAGCCGGAGGATCGGGACAAAAAACACAGTTGAACATGTCATGCTTGCGGCAATAGTTGCCGCCCCCAACAAGGGGATGCGGACAGTACGTCATGTACTCCGCGTCATCCGTAGCCAAGCCCACACTCAGAACATCGAACTCGCATCAGGAATGCCCGACCGCCTTTCGTAATCTCTTCCAATCTGCCAACGGAACCATCACCCACTCTTCAGGCTCGTACATCATCTGGCCGCTAATCTCGAGAGCCAACGCCGGCAGTCTGCCTTGTTCGGCCGCCTCACGCTTGATTTTACGAAGCGTGTGAATCGACACCGTGTACTGCAGAGCTCGTGTGTATTTGTGCTCGATCAAGTAATCGGGAAGAACAACATCTCCACCCTTACCGGGGATGCAGCCAGAACCAGGCTGAGCGTATCCACCAAGCTCCTTGGCCATCTGTTTTTCTCGCAGACGCCCCACCTTTTGCGGGGTAGCTCTTCGAGACTTGCTGACACCAAACAATTCGGGTTTGACCGAACCCTCAGAGCGACTGAACAACTTGGGCTTCCTGTCGTCCATGAGAATCAAGTACGCGATTTGACCTGAGTGAGAAGGTGCGCTGGAGTGTACCGAGACTTCCCGAGGTACAAGCATCCGCCAGGTTCAGGACAAGCCCAGTCGTTGGACTCCGGAACGCGCCCACACCGCGAAAAGCTCCACTCGTCCGTAAACGTGCTGGCACGAAGAGGATCTCGGACACTGATGGATGCTCCGAACAATGTCAGCATCGTCTGTTTGAGGAGACTCGAGCACCCCCGAAACAAGAGCATTCAAAGGCAGCGAGGCCGCGGCCAAAGTTTCCAAGTCTCGCGTAGGAACGCCGGGGCACTCGGCAAAAACAGCCGAAGGGGGAAGTCTGTCGCACCGCAAACCCGACAACGGCCTAAGAAGGGACCGCCTTTCGGCGACGTGCGCTCTAACAAATGCGTTTTAGCCATCCGTGTATACCTCAGGACTCGAAAAGAACGGCGGCCGCCGCAATAGGTTGCCGCGCGGGAGTGATCAAGCCGAGCGTTCTCAACGAGCTCAGCATATTGGAAAAGTGCCCGGTCACACTATAGCCAGCGGCCTGAGCGAGTTCCTCTGAGGAGAGGGTGGCCGGGTATCGGTCAATCAGGACGAGAGGATCTTTCGCTCGGGAAGGGGACACTCGCTGCAACCAGTACAACCGCAGCGCAGCGCCTTCAGGAAGAGGCTCATAGTCACCCAAAGCGACGCGGCCGAGATGTGTGATCTCCAAAGGAGCCACGCGAGCGGCGCTCATCCAACCGCGAGTCCGGAGAGCACTGAGGATGTTGGAGAAATGCCCGGTGACGGAGTAGCCGGAAAGAGCGGCCAAACGCGCCATATCTTGGACTGGCCCATGTTGCGCCAATGCCGTCAAAACCCGGCGTTCCGCAGGCGCCATAGGCTTCCCAGGATCACCTGAGGGTGACGGCGTTGCCTTCATCTCAACCGGAGTCTCAGAAGAGTGAGAAACGGAGTCCGGAAAAGACCGGGGCGGCGCCGGCGAGACAACGGGACGCGGAGTTGTCTCAGTAACGCCCCGTATATTGAAGAAGCAGACGTTCCAAAATTGCCGGGGCTTGATTGAGTGCGGGTTCCAGAGCCTTGTGAAACGCGATAGCCGTTTGTTGGGCGGCGGTCTGAGCCGCAGCAATCATCTCTCGATCTAGCTCAGCACGGAACTTACGGCGCGATGACTCGAGCTCGCTGGCAGAAGGCCCCTTCTTGAGGTCACGAAGCTCTTGAGTAAGCCTCAGGTTCTCTGCTTTCAGCAATTCAAGAGTCTGTTCGCGCTGTTCGACAACAGCCGGGATATCGGAGAGCTTGGAGAGCACCTTGGCAATTGCAGCCGTAGGCGCCGCTGGAGGTGTTTGCTTGGAACCAAACTTCGGTGACTGCGTATTCGTCGCCCCCACCAAAACGTCCGTAACGTCATCGCAGAAAGCGGGACCAGCAGTCCAGAAGTGTCCCCGAGGCATCCGGCGAATCGAAAGCTCCTGAGCCTTGACAAACCCCAAACTCCGGAGCCGCGCGCTGAACATCGAGATCGAGAGTGGCCTTCCCGATCATCAGATTGTGAGCTTCAGCCACCGCGCTTTTGTGCAGCTTGGAAATACGCTGAGTCGCCAGGATGCCGCACAACCGCTTCTTGCGGCCGTCAGACATCAGCGAAATGACGGAGCCGGTGGAACTGGCTTCACCTTCACCGCGTTCAGGACAGAACTTGTGCGCCTCGTCGATGACGACAAAGCAGGGGGTGTACAAGTGCTGAGGAACGCTGAGAAGAGCCTCCAAGAACGCCTTCACCCAACGAACACGTCCCCTGAGGGTGGGCCGGATCGGCTGGTAGTGAGTAGAGATCGAGGATGGCGGATACGCGAAGCTCGAGAAGGCGCTGTGCCAGCAACGGAGCGGTGCGAACATCGACAGCGCAGTCACCGCCGCGACCACCGGCCAGAACATAGCCATAGTCTTCACGAAGGGTGTAGAACTCGCCTTCAGGGTCGATGATCAAGTGCTGTGCCCGTGCATGCGTTTGCTCGAGGATACGCCGGCAAGCGTGACTCTTGCCACCACCAGAAATAGCGGTGAGAACGAGACGAGTCTCCAAGAGCCGATCGACATCAATGTGGACAATCTGTCCCGTGGGGGTTTTTCCCAGCCAAGGCTTCATACGTCTAAGACTCCTCGCTCGGTGTAGCGACAGCCGGGCGTTTGGTGTACTGGTCGATCACCTGATTACCCTGCGCATACACTGCGTTGATCAGGTCGCCCATGCGGCCTTCACTACGAAGGGTGTTCAAGAACCCTTGCAAGCCCTGACCCTTCAGATCCCCGAAGAGTACCAAGAACCGGCTTGCGTGACCAACCCCCAACGTAGAGCGTAAGAGATCGCCTGTTCCTCGTTGTCCACCGTCGTGTCACCGAAGCACACCGTGAACTGGCCCTGACGCCGAGGAGGGAACACCTTGTTCTTCTCGACCATGAAGTTGATGCTCTGCGCCTTGGCGGCAGCCTGGTGCTCATCGGCCGAGCCCTCCATGGCAAAGTCGCTTCGAGCAAAAGCAAGCTTGCATTCGATAGACGCCATGTGACGCAACGCGTGACCTCCGGGAGGGGCGGGGGCATGGGGTGCGTGGAGTTGATCGTATCGCGAAGTTGATTCAACGCGAAGATGGTGCAGAGATTCTCCCAAGGCGCGCCCGTCACCGGATGCGTATGCTTGGCGTTCAAACCAGCCTGCCAAACACGAGTCCCGCGAGTCACCAAAACGCGCCAGGTTGCCAGGGGAAATGTTGTCGGTAGCAGATTTTTCAATGACCTCACGCGGCATCATCGCCGCAATCGAGTCAATCACGATGATTCCGATCTCCGGCCGGCGAACGAGCATGGCGACGACATCCAAAACCTCTTCGCCGTATTCGACAGGAACGTAGAGGAACAGATCCGGGTTGATGTTCAACCGTTCACGCCACTGTGCCGAATCCGTGTGCTCCACGTCAACGAAAGCGGCGGCAATCGGGTCACGAGCTCCGCACGTGCAGTCATCCAAAAACCGCGTACACCAGTTGCAGTAGTTCTGCGCCTCCGCAATGGCCTTGTACGCCAAGAAAGACTTACCTGTGGAGGGGCGGCCGTAAAGATGAATCAAGCGACCTCGCGGCCAACCGCCACCGGTTTCGAGGTCGAGACTGAACACGCCCGTAGGGATGCGAGGAACCGACTGGAACTGCATGTCGCGCCCAGCCACGAGAAGATTGGAGCCATACGTGGCATTCACGGCGGCAACCGTCCGCTGAACTTTGTTCTGCGCAGATGCCGAACCCTGAGGGGTGGCGGTCTGTTGGGAGCTTTTCCCTTTGCGGGCGGCGGATGCGGGCTTGGCGGCTTTTTTGACAGCGGGCTTCCTTGGCATTGAAATGGTCTCTCCAGGTAAAAAACTCAGAGGGTGGGCTCGCGCTCCCACCCCCAAGCCGGAACTTTCATAAGACTGAAGCAGCGCTCTTCAAAAGACAACGAAGAGCATACCGGGTACCTCAGCCGTTCGTCACGCTCTGTGCGTGGGTTCAGTGCTGCCCTTGTCAGCCCCACACCGGGTATTCGCCGGCCCGAGCGTAGTTCCGTCAGACGTTCTCGATCAGTACGCGACCTCAGCGGCGCCAGCGTCGCTCGAGCCACCGGAACCGAGACCGGCGCCAGCGAGCCACTGCAAACCGGCTTCACGGGACAGGGGAGCCAGAGCTTCGAGGTAATTGACCGGCAGCGTTTGCGTGGGCTTGCTGCCTTTCGCAAGCCCGAGGTAGCCCATCACCTTGGGCGAGGTCGTATCGAGCAAATTGACCTGCTGGCCGCGCACCGTGACGCGTTTGACCGGCAGCCGCTCCTGGAGGTCGAACACGTTGCCGGTGTTCGGACTCTTGTCGCCCGAACGACTGACACGAGCCACCCACCCAGCCAAATCGCGGCCACGGGATTCCGCGAGGATGTTCAGAGCGCGGAGCGCATCGCCCTTCGGGGTGTACAACGCGAGCTCGTTCTTGTGGACCTTGCCGTCTTTCGACGTCCACTCACGCCGGTCAATGACGGTGAACGCGCCGACGAACGCATTGCGATTGCCGGCCTCGCAGTAGGGGCACGGTTCGCCGGTACCGAGCAAGCACGTCTTCCAATGCCGATAGCTGCCGTTCGCGTAGAAATTGTGCTCACGATAATTGAACGGGAGGCCATCGAGGAAGATGATTTCGGCCACCGCGACTTTGCTGCCTTCATGCGTGGGCATCCAAAACCGGCGCACCTGGTTGCGGTACTCTTCCTGCTGCTGGTCACGCCGTTGAACCTCTTGCGCAACCGCCTCGTAGCCGGTCTGGAACCAGCCACCAGCGGTGGCCTGAGGTGGCGGTGGGGTTTTTTGCGGGGGACCTGAGTCTCGTTTTTTGCCTGCCATCTGAAATGTATCTCCTTCTCTTCTGAAACTAGTACTTACGCTTGTTGGGTTGGGCGGGCTGTTGTTGAGCCTGTGCGCCAGCCAGGTTGATCCGAACATCGTGAGCCTGGTTTTGAATTTCCCGAGTCACGAGGCTCTTGCAGCGGTCGAGCGCCGCTTCACGGCTTTCACCGGGAAGAACGTCAGTAGCCATACCAGCGTCAACTCGAGCCGATTCATAGTTACCGAGGTTCAAAGTCAAACCGCACGAAAACCAAACGCGATCGCGCAGTCCATCGCTGGCAGGTTCGACAGAAGCCGTACCAGCAGCATTGAGGGGGACAGGGTTACCTCCTGTTTTCTTGGGTGTGCCTGCCATAGGCTACTCCTTCACATAATGCGGGGGAGGCAATTCGTAAGAAGCGCGAGAGTACAAACCCTCATGCTCGGACGGAACAGTGTAGCGCGACACGTCGATACCGTGGGGCATTAGAGCCTGCCATTCTTTGTTCAGCGCGTCCACCAGTCCGACCTTCTTGAAGTTGACAGGCGGTCGAAGATCGTACCTACCGAACACGTCCATGATGAGTTCGACCTGGTCCTGAGTCCAGAGACGAGTCATGGTGGTCATGCGGCCGCGAGTATCGCCGTAGATGGTGTCAGGCAAAACCTTGGTGTGCAACCAGAGTTGAACAGTCTTTGCTTGACGGCCGAGACGGCGAGCTACTTCGCTGATGGTGTACATCGCAACGAGATAACGCCCACCGACAGACTTGAACACCGGCTTCGGAACACGGGGCAGCGCTTGATGGCAGGTCGGACAATACTTGTGCGCGTTGGTGGCTCGCGTACGTGGAGGGGGGCCGACGACACGTCGAATCTCCTTGAGCCGGTTTTTCCTTTCGGAGTACGCCTTACGGGAACGCTCGAGAGCCGCCGCCCGATACTCAGGATCGGTCTGATACCGGTTGCTCTTGAGGGCCGAGAGATGTTCGGCATTCTTCTGGTTGTACTCGCGATGGTAGTTCAACCGTTCTTTGCGCGCCTTGGCCGTGCGACTACGCTGCTCGACAGCCTTGGACAAATCCGGAACCTTCGCTTTTTTCTTACCGGACGCCGGCACCGCGGGTTCGGACACCTGAGGTGGTGGTTCGCTGGACTTGGTTGTCGGCCGGGCGCCGTACTTGGGGAGAGCCATACGAGTCTACCGCAGCTTCGCAACAACGGCGTGCGTCGGCGGAACCTCCTCGAGTAGAGTTTGAACCTCGTCCGGCGTGATGAGTTTCGCTTGGCACAGCCCGTCCACCTTGTCCATGTCGAGCTCTTCCGTGATGCGGACGCCAGCCAGGTCAAGCTCCTTGCGGTGCTTGTTGATGAACTTGTGGAAAGCGCCGGAGCCGGTATCGACGTGAAGATTCGTGGCGGCCGCCCACAGCTTTTTGGACTTCAGCAGCTTCTCGAGTGCTTCGAGGTTGAACTTCGTGCCACCCTTCGATTGAACCGTAACGTCACAGGCGCCTTGCGGGCACATGTAACTGAAATGGCGGTGCTGCTGACGATCGCCGATCACGGAACCTTGATCACGACGAGCGATGATCGTCTCCTTCGATTTTTTCAGTAGCTCGTCGATGCGCTTCTTCAGCTGGTCCAGTTGGACGTAAAAAGGAACGAGCCGGGGAAGAGGGATCAGCGCAACGTTGCCGGCGTCAATCTGTTCGATGAGAGCGCGAGGAGACGAGTTGAGCTCGACCGAGGTTTCTTGGATTCCCTCGAACTCTCGCACGACCTCGGCCGGAAGCACATCCACAACAACGGGTTTCGATTTTTTTGCCATAAGAGAAAAGCCCGACAGCTAGACAGCCAGACAGCTAGACAGTCACCTGGTCGAGAGCCTCCGCTGCTTCGCGAACGTGAGCGGACTCGTACCGTACACCGGCCCCGTCAGGCAACGTGAAAGTAGTCGTGTCCGCCTTCACCTCGACAGCCGAGAGGCGCCGACGAAAGCCAAGAGTCATCATCTGCACCTCCTCCAACCACGTACCTCGGGTCAACGGAATCGCGTGCTCCCGGCTCGTGGTACGCACGAATGCCGAAATCCCTGCGAGGGACTCGTACAACTCCTCGAAGAGGAAAGCACGAGCCACCAAACCACCGGGAGACCACGCCGGCGAATGTAGAGCGAGCCAGAACACTCGCTCCTTCGAGATGAAGCAGCAATGGATGCCATAAGCACAGCACGCCATCACGTAAAGAGTCGCGAAAGCCAAGACGTACGGAGCCGCCTCGGAGAGAACTGCCATCAACATGTAGAGCATCGGATGCCTCCTTGTGTGGTGTTTACCGCTGGTACCGAGCGATGGTTGAAGAGATGCTGGCCAAGACCGCGCGAAGAGTACTCGCCTCACGCGGAGAAGAGATTGCTTTCGATGCAGGACCAAGAATGCGCACCGTGGACCGGAGCTCTTTGAGAAGCTTCGGGGCGTCGGCCATCAAAAAGCCCCACATCATGCACCCAGAACGCCAAGCGTCACTGTGGTTATCCCCGTGGTCGAGGAGTGCCAAAGGAACCTCACAGCCGGCATCCGGAGAGTACGGGTAGATGGCCAGAATCGAATCGTCGAACGTGGGCCGATGATTCTGCGCCACCTCACGACGAAAGTTCAACTTTCGAGAAGTCCAAGACGACGCTGCAACTTCAAGAGTGGCGTCAGAAATGAAAAACTCTCCGATTTGAGCTCGAGAAATGCTCACCGTGCGTTCCGTCTCGCGCTTTTTCTCTTCCCGCTGTTCCGCGAGAACACTACGCCGGCCTTCCTCGTAAGCCTCGTTCAGAGCCTCCGTGAGTTTCCGCGCGAACGGCTCGGTGTTGCTCAAATCAGAGTCCTTGAAAATCCCAGCCGGGCCTTGCCGAGAAGTGATGCGCCAACCGTAGGAGCGATAACAGGCCGGGCACGAGTTCGAGTCAGTCGTGAGTTTGTACGGACCAGAAGAGGACATCGGGAGATTCTCATTTCACTTGAAAATAGCCAGCGCCCGCCGCCACAGAGAAAGCAGCGGGCGAAAGCCGACCCCACAACGCTCTTGGAGTAAGTGAGGGGGGTAGTTGTTTGATTGTAGGGTATATTGGTGTCTTTGTAAAGGCGTCTACGCCAAGGCTGCGCGAACATCAACGACTTCATAGCCACGTTGGAGAAAGACACGCTTACGCTTGCGCGCCATGGCAACAAGCATCCCGAAGTTATCCACGTAGTCAAGCGCCAACGGCGGCTTCTTGTTCGCACAAATGCGCTCGATCCGCCCCATGTTTTGCTCAACACTCTGTGAGGGCATGGCCCACACGAGAGTGTCCAAATCAGGCTGGTCAAGCCCCAACCCAGCGATTTGCGCTATGGCGAAAATGACCTTGCGCTCTTTCAAGATGATGTCGCGGTCACGGGGTTTGACATTCCCCACCAAGACCCCCAGCTGCTCCGCAGGAACTCCAGCCTGAAGGCAGCGGTGGTGGAGGTGCGCCAGGTGCTTTACACGATTCGAGAGCACGAGGATCTTGCGCCCGGCGCGCCAGGCTTTCACAACGTCATCGACGATTCGAGTGTTCCGTGGACCGTGTTCGGAAAGAGCATTGTACATGCGGGCGAAATTGGGCTGCCCACGCCAATTGGAGTAGCTGCGGGCCGGAATTTGAACTCCCGTCAAGATCCGATAGACCTTGGGGCGCACCTCGAGCTCGGTCATCTCGAAAAGGACTGGCCCGATGTGAGCCATGAACGCCTTGTGCATCTGGTCAGGACGTGTAGGCGTAGCAGACAAGCCCCAACGGTATTTCCCCGAGAACCGGGGTAGAACCTTCAGCCAAGTCGGAGCACCAATGCGGTGCACCTCATCGGTGATGACGAGCCCCACGTTGTCATAGAACTCCGGAGGGTAGTCCTTCTGCGCCAGGGAGTGTACCGTCCCGACAATCAGGGGAGAGCGCCAGTCACATCGGCTACCCTGCACAATGCCGACTTCACTCTCCGTAAGATCGGTGTACTCGAAAATACGCTTGAGCCACTGGTCAAGCAGAATCGTAGTCGGAACGATGATCAGAGTACGGCAATGAACCTTCGCGGCCGCGGCCAAGGCCATGACCGTCTTGCCTTTGCCAGGCGCGGCAACAAGGATACCGCCGTAAGTAGAAGACAGTACGGATACCGCTTCATGCTGATTACGCCGCGGCTCCTCGATCAAGCGGCCTGTGAAGGACCAATCTCGAAAACCGTGTTCACGTCCAGAGGCTCGCCGGTCATCGAACATCACATCGGGGTGAACGTGCTCGGGAACATCAGGCTGTGTGTACTCGGGAAGAAGGAACGGTTCAAGCGTAGGCAAGTAGTAGCGGGGGATACGCAGTACACGACTATCACCAGAACCAACCACGGAGTACTCCTGAAGAGTCACACGGGTATCGGCCACAGCGCCGCTGTATTCTCGGGAGTCTGCTGTTTCAAACGTGAGCTCATGCTGGAGCCGGCCAAGAACAGCATCCCAAGAATCCGCCTTGACAGCCTGGATGGGGAGCTCTGTCCACCCGGAGAGTACGATGAGCGGGGTTTTTTTACGCGAAGCCACAACTACCTCACTTCCGGTCCAGAAGAAACCAAGGCCAGCCAACGAACCTCGCAACGAGCAAAGCCTACGCGAGCCTCCTTGAGACCGGCGGCGACAGCTTGAACGCTGCTATTCCAAACAGACATCTCTAACGAATGCCGGAAAGCCTCGGCCGCCTGAAGACCGGGGAGATTGCGAGCCCGCAACACGGGCGCTGGTTTGGCTTCGTGCAAGCGCCGAGCGATGAGGATTTCCGTGCGGCTCAAACCAGAACCGGGAGAGCGGGAAAGGGAGGTATCACACGACATGAACGGGGCTCTCGAGTACGAGTTCTCGAAAATGGCGCGGAGTCATCTCACCTCCGGGGGTGACGCCACAAAGAACGCGAAGCAGAGATTCAAGATCGGGGATCTCTTCCACATAGCCATGAGGACCCCAGGGCTCCAAGTATTTCTCAGCGTGACCTTGAACCGCGAAAACGGCGTTGGCTCGCTTCGGACCCAGATCAATGCGATCCCCACCCGCGTATGCGGCATACAGAGGGAACTTGGGAAGCACCATAGACAAAGCCTGCGAGCCTTGCAACATCTGCTGCAACGTGATAACAGCCATACTCCTCCTAGACCTCTTCAGAATCTTTTTCCAAGCTCTTCAAGAGCAGCCGCCGGTAAGCAGCTTCCGCAGCCTTCCGACCTGTCTCAGACTTTTCAAACGGCGAGTAGTCCACGAACGTCAACTGGCCGCCCGTATCCACCACCAAGTTCTCAAAAGCGTACCGTTGAGGCGCCGAGTTTATCGGCAGGTGCTCTTGAGGTAGAGTGACCAGGATCGCCGCGCAGTTGTCGAATCCGGCCATCGTGCTCAAACCTTCCTCAACCCGAGAAAACGACTCTCGGTCAGGAAGACTTCGAAAGTGAACGAAGCCTATGTCTTCTTCACGCGCAATGGAGACACCATCCTCGAAGTCAGTCAAGAACTGCAAGACTACATTGAAGGGGCTCACTCGTCCGGGTCTCCTTCCAAACACGAAAGCGACGGCTTCTTCTTACTGACACCATACTCTTTTCTCGGGACGTGATCCTGACGGGACAGAGGCGAACGAAACCAGCGCCCAGAAGCACTCTCTTGAACAAGAGAGAGCAAGTCTTCGCGGTCAACCGCCTTGGTCTTAGAATCCTTGGAGGGGCGTGGCATACCTCAACCCTTAACACGAGGACGCGGGCGGGGAGTAATCTTCAAACCCTTGTTCTTGTTGAACCGCGCCAAGCTCGCTTCACGCCATTTCTGGCGGGCTTCTTCCGAGATGCTGAGCCCATAGCGCACCGGGCGTTCAGCGATCTCCGCAGGAACCGGCCACCAGTACTTCACCTGAGTGGCGCCGATGCGATCGGAGACAACAGCGCCGCCACGGTTCGGGGAATCACGAAGTACCCAACCCCAGGTGGGGTCGAGCCTCAGCACAACTACGCGGCCGTCGTTGAGCAGAGCCAGAATGAGCTCTTCATTCGTGATCTCAGAAAACACGCGGCCAGGACCCCAGACAAAAGGCGGCATGGCAATGGCCATGGAATCGGTGACCTCACCAGCGCGATTCACGAAGTCCACGAAGCCGAAACCATCGGGACCGACATCGCGAAGCTTCAACTTCCACGGGCGAGAAAAGCGCGCAGCAGATTTTTTCATCTCAAAAACCTCGGGACTCCAACCACTTCAAAGACTCTGAATCCAACTCCTCCGCAGAAACCCACCGGCGTGCAGCCTTGGTCGTATTTTTCTTGACAGGCTTCCACTTCTCAGCCGGCAAGCTTTGAACCGTGAAGCCAGCCGCCTCACGCTGCTTGCGGTATCTTTCCCGGTCAAGAAAACGCTGACGAGCCTTCTGCTCATCTGTCATGTTGCGCCAGTTTGGCATAGCCAGCCTCAGAAATCCTCAGAAAAACCGAGAGCGATCTCGAGCACCGGAACCTTGATGGTCCAGTCTTTCGCGTGAACATCAGTGTCAACGCCACAGCCGGCCGTCAACGTGATTCCGGTACGCCGTCGAAACTGCTCATATGCGGAGTTGGAAACTACCGAATACCCGCGCCCACCACTGAGCCTGAACGGAGTCTTGTCCTGAGGGATGAGGAATGCGCCGTGCTCAGCCAAGCCGGCAGCGTGCGCGATCAAATCATACTCGAAGCAGCCATACGTGTTCCGGTGCGTAGAAACTCGATTGAACGGCGGATTGGAAATGGCCACGTCGTAGGGCTTGGCCGTTTCCTGCAGGAGGAGAGGGGCCGCGGGGCAGTGATTGAAGGCGTCATTACAAATCCAGCGAGCCTCAGGAAAAACGCGGCGGCCGACAGCGACGTAATCAGGATTGATCTCGACGCACGTGATCTCAGACTCACGACCACTGGAGAGCCAGGTGTAATAGCCAAGAACACCGATACCCGCGCACAGGTCAACAACAGACACAGGCTTGGGCGGCGTTTTATGCCGAGGAGAGGGGCCACGAACGGGAACCTCGATCGCCAGGTCCCGCGCCAAGGCCGGAGGCGTAAAGAAAGCGCCAGCGGTTCCATTCATGTGCCGGGCATCAGCGCGCCAGTGCGTAAAGATGAACTCGCGCTCATCAGGAGAAAGCGGAGACGAGCCTGCTAAAAGAGACTCGCACTCCTCATGCTTCTTGCTGTCCAACTTACTGAGTTTCGCCACGCCTAGATCAACCTCTCTTCCACGGCACGAAAAGCGCGAGCCCACACAGCCTGCCGGCGTTCCTCGAAAGACCAGTCACGATGAACATTCGAAACCGGAGCGCGCAACGTGATGTTCGTGATGAGCTCATCGTGATCAAAAAGGTACATATCGCAGTACTCACTATCAGAAGCGCGCCACCGGATTCGGATCTCCAACCGACCGCGATAAATTCCGGCAACGTAGCCAAGAGGATTCCACAGGTACGCTTCGTCTTTCTCCAACTCGACGCAGAAACAGAAATGCAAGTAGCTCACGCGCTCTCCTCTTCGAAAATCCACTCCCGGATGAGTTCACGGCAATCAGGGCAACGCCGGTGCAGTTCAATCAAGCTGTTTTGCCAATCGACGCGGCCGCCGGCGCCTTCAGGTTGAATCAGAGGAGTCTGATGATCGAGACCTGAGGGAAGTCCTCGACTGACCATTTCTTCGACGAGCTCGGCGTGGCGGGCAGCCAGGTTCTCGATCTCGAGCAGTCCTTTCTCGAGGTAACCACCCATACTGATGCCGCGAGCCATAGAGCCAACGAACATATGAAGCTCGACGTGTTCACCCAGAAGATGCTGCTGGCACATCAAGCTTGGCGGAACATTCCACATTCTCATAGGACTTGGTAGTAGGCCCAATAGCCGTCAGAACGTTCGCGCCGGAAAAGCTTCGGATTCATCAGGCCCCCCAGGTAGAGCCAGTCTCCACGCTTGATTCGAATCATGACCTCTCCAAAGACTGCAAGGTAGCCAGCACGCCTTCACAGGCAATGCGCTCAGCGGTCAAGTTTTTCAGCTGCGCGTCTGCTTGAGCCGTGCTTAAAAGACCGCGAACAAGGGCCGTAATGGACCCTGACCCGTTGAGGGCCGCGGTCAACCAGACTGTGCCAACAACTCGAGCGTCAAAAACACACGCCACTAGGCTGGAATCGTTAAAGCGGGTGGACACACCTTTGTGATGACACGTCCACCAAAGAGACACCGCCGCTGCGGTGCCGTGTTTCAACACCATTGAACGCTTCACCGAAAACACGACACCCAGATGACCGTCAGGAACAAGCTGACCGTCAGCAAACACTTCGTTTCCACGAAGCTCGTAGTAGTGATGAAATGACACAGGGAGCCTCTACTTGGGGCGTTTGGCGGGAACCTTATCGCAGTCACCGTAGAAAGCCCAGGTCCCCTCTTTGACGGGATCGGTAAAGGTTGCGATGCCCAGGCACCGAAGCTCGCCGGATTCAGCGCCCGTGAGAGCCCAAGAGATGTGGGTGTCACACCCGGCCACCGTGTCTTCCCAAACGTCTTCCTGCATCCACTCGCCGGCCGTCGTGATCCAATGACGCCAACACATGTACAGGACACGATTGGGGGTCTGCCTGCGCAGACGTTTGAGGGTCAGGAACCGCTCGATTGTCTGATTGCGCTCTTCCTCGGTGAGTTCCGGGTTGTTTCGCATTGAGCGCCGGATGGCGCCACGATTGGCTTCTTCTTCTCGCCAATCGCGTTCAAAATCGTCACTCATGGATATCTCCTTCGTTCAACCACTGTTCAAAAGCGAACCACGCCGGGGTCTCTTCGGGGTCTATGAAAAAGGGCGCGGGCAAGTACACCGTAGGGGCTTGAGCCTGAGGGGGCTTCTTGTGCGGGGTTTGAGAGGCGGCGACAAGTGAGGCGACACGGAGCTCGAGTAGCGTGAGAAGCTCCAAGAGCGCCGTGTCGTCTTCAGAACCGCAAACAGCCGTAGCCGGAGAACTAGTTGGGGTCAATGACAAAGGGCCGGGCTTCGAGCCGAGCGGAGAGGTACGCGATCGCTTGTGACAGGACGAGCGCGCCGGTAGCATCGAGGTGAGCCGCTGAAAGGCACTGGTCGCGATACTTGATGAGCTCATCACGAACGATACGCATCTCATTAGCCTCGGAGCACCAACGATCAGGCGGAAAACCATCCTTACCCTCAGGTCCGGGACGAATCCAGTTATCCAAAGCCAGAACGAGTTCAGCCAGTCGAGTACTGTCAGCAGACGCTTCAGGATCTTCGACAAGGGTGGCGGCGAGTCGGAGTTGTTCGGCAAGGTTGGCGTTGGGGTCCACAGAGTCAACCTCGCGTACGCCGGGGAATGGAGCTCACGGGAACCGTGGGCAAAAGAGGCAAGTTGTGCGTGACGGGAACAACGCCCCCACAGCGGTCACACTTGGGTTGTGCCGGCCGGACACTGCCCCAATACTTGGGAACCGTGATCACGCCGCCGCAACGGCACTGGCCAACGGGTTGGGTAATCATACGTCTTCAGAATCTCCTTGTTCTTCGGTCTTGGCGCGTTCACGATCACGAACAACGTGAGCCGCGCGAATGAGGTTCAGCCCCAACATGTCTGCGTCATCGGGGCTCATGTTGATGATCGGATTCAATTCATCCGTCATCTGGTACTCGAGCAACTGAAGAGCAACGTGCAGATGCCCTTTGTCAGTCTCCAGCAAATGAATGTTGGCGTGCGCCACGGTTAAGCCTCCATGTCCTGCACAGCGGCAACCGCCGCGGCTTCACCAGACTTCCACTGTTGGTGCTTGGAGTCAGAAACCTCGTAAGGGTTGACCTCGTTCACGAGTTCGCTGTTCGGCCAAGCCGCCTGCATGTAGACGACAAAGCCCTGCTGGTACGGCGTGAGTTCACGATACTCGGCGAGAGTGATCAAACGTTCAGCCATCTGCTGTAGCTCCTTTTGAAACTTGCGTGCGCGTAAAAGAAAACCAAACTCTACGGCGTCCATGCGCACGTCCATGTCGTCGTAGTAGGTATCAGCCATTCTGAACACCTGAGGCGGGTGGGGTTGAAGCCGCAGAACGTACTCGAAGAACAGCACGAGCAAGCGACGTGACGGTGCGCTCTTCGTGACAGACGGTACGCTTGTGATCGTTCACATCGTAGTCCCGCATTTCGTTCACGAGGATGTGACAGACCTCGTGAACAAGAACTTCTTCGAGGTCATCGTTGGGCTCACCATTCTCGAAATAGGAACCCCAAAGAGCGGAGGCCGAAAGAGTGATCACCGCGTGCTGATACGCCCAGTCGGCCGAACAGTGGCCAATGCACGAGTACGGGTGACCGTCTTGCTCCATGTTCATGTCCCGGTCAAGCCAATGAATCTTGGTCTTGATCTCGGGGCACAAAGCCTCAGCCAGTACTGCAGGATAGGCCGGCAAACCTCGAGGACTCTGTTGTACTCGACGTCCTTCACGCCTTGGCTCGTTTCTTCAACGGGAGGCGCACAGACTGGCGCACACCGAGAGCGTAGGCCGCGTTCATGCAAGATGCGAGATCCTCGGCGTCCTCTTCGTTTTCATAGGTGACGCTCTCAGCCAGCTCTTCGCCATCTTCATCGTGAACGACATCGTAGAGTGTGCCGTGCTTGCACGTCTTACACCCACGGCGGGACACCACGACACGATAAGGCCCTTCGTTCAACACCTTGCGAAAGTTCTTGGTTTTGTCGACAGCCATCTACTTTCCCTCTCTCCAGTTGGGAGCAACCTTCGGAGCCACAACCAACGGAACACTCAATTTGACTACCTGCTCCATGACCTCTTGCACCGCGGCCGCCACCTGCTTGGCGTATTTCAACGGACCCGACACCTCACCAACGAGCTCATCGTGAACTTGGAGGAGCATCTTGAACTCGGGAACCGCGTAGGCCAGAGTCTTCTGCGCCAGCTTGACGATATCGGCCGCGCTGCCTTGAATCATGAAATTGAACGCCTGCCGTTCCGCGTGAGAGCGCTGATACGAGTCGCCCAGATTGATGAAAGGCAACCGGCGCCGGCGACCAGACAGCGAGCGCATGCACTCCGTTTCGTGAGCGTACTTGTGAGCCGCTTGCGTGTACTTGAGGAGTACACGATAACGCTCGCGTAGCAAAGGGAAAGCCGCACGTGCCTTCTCTTCACCGAAAAGCTCAATCAACGACTGGAGCGTCAAACCATAAGCCAAGCCGAAGTTTACGGCCTTGGCATCCGCGCGCTCAATTCCGAGAATGTCCGCCGTACCTTGGTGGAGGTCTTCTCCCCTCAGATATGACCCGAGCAACACAGGGTCCTGAGAGAAGTGAGCCAGTAGCCGAAGCTCCACCTGGTTGTAGTCAGCAACGAGGAGGTACTTGCCTTCCTCCGGGACGATCAACTTTCGAATGTCAACCGTGAAGTCAGTAAACTTGGGGAACTCCCAAACACGGCCGCCGTGATGCAAGTCCGAAATCGGCCGAGCCAGTTTGTACTCCTCCGCATCACGAGGAACTTGCTGGAAGTCGGAACTGAAGCGGCCAGTCTTGGTGCCGCACTGCCAGAAACTCGGGTGGTAGCGGCCGTCAGAATCCACGCCGTTGATCAGCGCCTCGAGGTAGGTCCCTTTGAACTTGGCCAGATCACCGAAAACACGATACTGCTTGGCAACCTCACAATCAGCTTCTTCTTCGAGCCAGGCCATGACGGCGTCATCTGTTTTGTACTTGCCAGTCTTGGTGCGGCCGAACTGCTCTTCGGGGTACGGGTAGCCGAGTTCCTTGAAGATGACCGCCGCTAGTTGATCCCGAGAATTCAAGTTGAAGGGGTGCTCAGCAAGCCGGTAGATATGCTCTTCGAGTTCCTTCTGCTTGGCCATGACGCCGGCCAACTGTTTATGAGCCTCCACCAGGTCAATTCGGACACCGCGAATCACCATGTCCCTCAAAACCTGGATGAGGGGGATCTCGAGCCTGAGGTAGTCCTCTTCGAGCCCTTGGCGCCGCAACTCGGGCTCACACCACTGATGGAGCATCAGCGAGTGAATCGTGTCGTCAGTGTTGTACAGCGTCATCACGTCGATCGGGATGGTGCCGTAATCTTTGACCTTGCCGCCTAGGTGTTCTTCCACCGTCTTGATGGGGCGGCCGAGAATTTTGGGGACTACCTCTTTCAACCGGTAGGGGTAGTAGGTTTCTTCGTCGTACAGCCAGGTGGCGATCTGACTGCAGCGCACCGAAGTGCCCATCTCGTAGCCGTAAAGCTTCGTGAGGCCACTTTCGACTTCAGCGCCGTGGGCAATCTTCAAGTGCCGCTGAGATTCATACAGCGGGCCAGCCTTGGACCAGAAAACACCTTCCGGGAGATTGCAGCGATCCAACAGGCCAACGTCGTGATTGAGCGGGACGTAGTAGCCGATGTAGCCGCCATCCGTGGGCTGGTGCACCGCGAACCCAACGCCGGCGATGATCGGTTTTTCAGACCACCAGCCAGGCCGCGTTTCATAATCGAGCCCGATCTCCTTGTGCTTGTCCAAATGTTCGAGCATCTGAACAAGTCCGGCTTCAGTTTGAACGCAGATGCGTTTCACTAGAGAATCTCCACCCCCCTCTCACAACCCACCCAGTGCTCGTAAAAGTCACACTCGACATCCGCGGGAGTCGGAAGAATCGTGAAGTCTTGGTACACCTGACTCGAAGAGTCATGACGCCAAGAAAAGCACGTCGAAGAGCGCAGCGGCCTCAGGCGGCAGGCCACGCGAATCAAACGTCCAGATGAGTCAGTTTCTCGAGAAAGCTCGTGCAGTGAAGCATACCGAGCGTAGAGCTCGACGGGCGCCTGGATGGCGATCCTGACGAGTCCAAGCTTCTCTTGCCGGAAGAAGAACACGACCATCAGCTCAGGCATGCTTGGGCGGTAGTCCAACCGGACACAACCATGGAACCCATGAAGGTCTGAAGAGAGACCGCCAGGCGCGCTCAGTTTCGTTTCGATGTGAACCGTCTTCGATTCACGCCAAGAGTACAACCGGAGGGGGGTGAACCGTTCCGTGAGAAGACGGTAAAGTCCGGAGTCAGGCTCCTTACCGGGCTCACGAATGGACTCATACCGAGTACGGCGAAAGGTCAAGTACATCGCATCTGAGTGCGACGGTTCATAGATGTGAGGATCGCTGTACCCGTCCAGAGGACCGAGAGCCGTCAAGATTTCGCTCTGACGCAACAACAAGCGCCGGCCGTCAGCAGTACTCTGTTCCAGCCTCTGCAGCTCTAGTTGAAGATCCATTACGTAAGCACCTCGAACACTCGACAGTTGATTTCACACCAGACACCACGAAAAGCGCCAGGCTCTTCATGATGAAAGAACCAGACAACACCGGAGAGAACCTCACCTTCGACAGCACGTAAACGAGTCACCGGAATACTGTGCAACAGCCCGCCCGAAAAAGAAACCCAGCCGTCCTCACCCAAGTAGTAGCTTCCAGAGTTACCGACGCACGAATTGGGCTGAACCGAATCTCCCCAATGTGCAGCGATCCGGCGCATCGAGCCGTCCGCAAATCGCAGGTAATCTCCGATGCGATAACCGGGGAGTGCATCACGCTGTTGTTCGCGCCGTGCGCGAGTAACCGCGTCACGCGTGTCGTACTGAGGCCGTTTGAAAGGGTCCATGGCTATGCTCGAAGATGCTCGTCGGCCATCACAAGAAACGGAACAGCCAAAGACTCGCTCTGAACCAGGATGTGAAATTCGCGACAGTCAGGAACGAGGCCGGGCAAACGACCTTCGCGCTGCAGCAACCGTACGTGCTCGACCACGAGGAAGTCTTCGTTCGGTTGAAACGCAAAATAGAGATCGGCATCGGTGTACCACTTGCCACTTGATTTGAAGTACGTGAGTTTGAGCTTGTGCACGAGGAGACTCCCAGAAGAGGGGGTGTGAATGAGGAATTTTGATTGTAGGGGATATTAGGTTTTTTGTAAAGGTTCGCTGCGCCGGGATTTCTTGCTCTGCGGACCCCTGAGAATCAGCTGAGCCTGAGTAAGGGCTTGCCGAATTTCTTCATCCGTGAGAGAGCCGGGATCGGCCCCTTCGCGATCCTCGGGATAGACTGCTCGAAAGTACCTGAGGCGGGCGCGGAAAATATCAGACAGGCCGCGAACACGTTGGTTGCCTTCTTGTAGCCCGCGGTCCCCTTTACGCCCAGCCTCATCGTTATCAAGAAACACGATGACCCGGCGATCAGCGGTAAGCTCCACGATCAGGGACGCCTGTTGGTCGGACACCGCACTGCCCAAAAGAGCGACCGGTTGCACGGGGAAGCCAAAAGGATCAAGAAAGCCTCGGGTAGCCTGCCAAACCCTCAAGGCATCCACGATACCTTCAACAACCACGACAACCGGATTGGGGGGAGAAGGTATCGGAGGGTTGCGAAACCACTCAGCACCGAACAGATGATGAGCCTTGCGAAAACCATCCAAGGCAAACTGTGGTTGAACCTCGACACAACAACTCGGACAGTAGTACCTCCCGTTCTTATGGTCGAGGGGCCAGTCACAACGAGAGTGAACGCGGTGCCAATAGTTCTTGTACTTGGGCGCTCGATCGGGTTTGAATATGGCACCGCCCACAGCGCCAACCAGCTGCCCGGCAAAATCACGAACAGGGTAGACGATACGCTGCTCACGTCTGTCGTGCCCGATGCCCCAAGCACGAACGGTGTCCAGAGTGATGCCGCGATCGAGCAGCTTCTGCGAAACCTTGCCCTGATACGCTGCAAGCCAGGACTCGGGAAAAGTGCGATAAGACTTGCCGAGCACCGCACCAATGTTGCCGGCGTGGGCTTCCGTGTTCTCAGAAGCAAACAGAGCCTCGTAGGGTGGGATAGATGCGGCAACCTGTTCAGGGCTCTGATAGAGAATCGCCTGCAGCTGCGTAACCGCATCAGTAGTGTCAAACGAAAGCTCGGCCGTCAACGACTCAAAAAACGTAGTCAGGGGGCCTTTGCGATGACACGTGAAACAATTCCAAGTGCCGCCGTTACCTTGATCATCGGGGAGGATACCCAAGGAAGGCGTGCGATCGACCGTTTTCTTGTGGCCAGACTTCGCCGCAAAAGGACACTGCAGAACAACGTTGGAGGAACGAATCTGGCTCTCGAGAGGAGGCTTTACAAGAGCCAACAGACCCTGAACTTCATCTACGGTCATTCGGAATACCAGTCATCGGGATAGGTGACGTTGCCGCGTTCGTCAATTGGCGGGAGACCCTTGGACTCACGATACTCCCTGAGTCGGGTGTTGGCCAGCAGAGCATCTTCGGGACTCTGACACGAGGTCAAGAGCCAGCGCAAATGCGCACGATACTCGTCTTCGGCAAGCTCGTACCGAAGCTTCAATGTGCGTTCAGCCATCAGAAATCTCCCTGCTGAAAAGTGGGGGTTGCCCGAAAGCAACCCCACCGAAGCCGTGCACTACTTCTTCTTCCCCTTCTTCGCCGGAGCCGCCTTCTTGACCGGCGCCTTCTTGGCCGGAGCCTTCTTGACTTCGGGCGCCGCGCCATACTGTTCGCGCAGCTTGTCGCGCCGCACGTCGTACTTCGCCGTGACCTCGCCCATCTTCTCCGTCAGGTCGATCTCGTGACGTTTGACTGCGTCCCAGATGAGATGACGCGAAGCCGTGGACAAGTAATGCTTGCGGTGATGCTCGGGAATGTCTTCGGTTCGCGTACGGCCGACGTGACCGTACAAGATAAGAGCGAACAGGAACCGCGCGAGAGACCGGGCATCCTTGACGAAGTTGGAGGCACGAGACTGAATGGCCGCGCGATAATCCGTGCTGTACTCGCCGGCCTTGACGTTGAGACCCTCACCGTCACAGTAGCGCTTGGCGGTTTCGTGGCTGGTCATATTGACCACCTCGTGCGCGATTTCGAGGAAGTCGGCCTCCGCCAAATGCGAGGACCCGATCTTGGCACAGATGAGGGGAATCGCGTGCATGTCCTGTTCGCGGACTTCCTTGGTGCGGACTTCAGTCAACTTCTGTTCGAGGGCGTCCTGGCGCTGCTCAGGAGTCAAGGCCATGAGCGCTTGTTTGCGCGGACTGACATCGGCCGAAGCCTGGATGACCTGGATGCGGACGATCTTGCCGATCTCCGGACCTTCCACGTAAATGCCTTTCCCCTCGCCGGGCTGTTTCTTGTCCTTGCTCTTCAACAAGGTGTACTGTCCGGGGTACAGCACCACAGGAACATCGGCCGAAGCGCCATCGCCCTTCTTCTTGTTCTTCGTCGAAGTGCCTTGCGACGCCATCTGATGCAGAGGAGAAATGCGGACCAAATTCGGATTCGCGGCCACCTGGCGGGAGACGTGTTCGCCGCACTTGACCGCGTAGCAATCCGAATCCGTGCAAGTGTCCTCATCGCGGATGTCAGCGAAGAGCAAGGGCGAAGCGCCGGTACGCTTCGGACACACCGTACAGGCGCCGCCAGAATACGTCTCGTCTTCAAGAGCGAACGGAGCGTTCTTCAGAACCAGGAAGAACTTGCGCTGGATGTAGCTGCGCAAATCCTTGATCGGATAGAGCGCATCCGGGTTGTTCCAAGCCCGGTAATCCGCGATGGCCTGGACGAGATCCGCCTGCTGGTCGGAGTTCAACCGGCAAAGCTCTTCAGCGATCTCGAGATTGATGCGGCCAGAGTGCCACAGCTCGACAATCTCGGGAATCAAGGTGCCCAGGCGCAGGCGCCGCGCGACGTGCTGAGGAGTCTTCCCGACACGCTGAGCCAGGGTTTCCAAGTCGGGGCTCTCGGTGGAGAGGAACGTGTAGACCTCCACCTCTTCGAGAGGATGAACATCGCGGCGCTGAATGTTTTCGATCAACATCATCTCCCGCGCTCGTGCCGGAGTGACGTCGTAGTGCGCCACGACGGGGACACGAGAGAGGCCAGCGAGCTCGGCCGCCTTCCAACGGCGATTGCCGGCGATGACCGTGAAGGTACCGTCTTCCTGAGCGATGGTGATGAGGGGCTGGAGAACGCCGCCAGTTTTCATGGTGGACGCCATCTCAGACAATTCCAGCTGGTCGAACTGCTTCCGATTGTTGAAGCCGGAGGGGCGCAGGTCAGAAATCGAAACTTCGAGCATCCGAGTGTTGTTTCCCGGAGTGGGTGTTTGTTCCATGGAACAGATCATGTCCTTTCAACGAAGATGTATTCGATAGCGCTCCACCGGAAAAAGTAGCAGCGCTGCTCTCTCCAGGTGGACCGGTAGTAGGTGATGTGATAGTCAGCGGCAGCCGTTAATCCCTTTCGAGGATGATCCGCATATCCAAGCTGCCGAAAAACACTGGAAGCAGAAGGCCCACAGTGACGCATGAACGTGTCTCGGGTAATAGAGACGGCGCTCGAAAGCATATGATTCAGCGCGGCCAAGTCTTCTTCAGACGTACAAGCAACGCAGTTCAAATGGAAGCAGTAAGAACGCGATAGCGCGCCCTGACCAGAGGAGGGGATGGACATCGAAGGTCCGACGAGCCGATGCCTCTGGTAAAACGAAAGCATGGCGGGGTCAGAACGGAACATCGTCGTCATCCTCAGGTTTGAAAATACTAGAACGGCCGCCCGGCAAATCCTGTAGGGCAAACGCCGGGGGTTCTTCAGCAGACTCAGGAACAACCTTGGGAGCCGCACTCTTCCGGCCGCCAGCGCCGACAACAGGCTTCATCCCAAAGACGAGCTTGGCGCCTGTGGGCGTGTTGGCGAACGACTCGACATCAACCGGACGGCCCAGCATATCGTCCAAGTAGATCCGCGAAGTGTACTGGTCCCTCTGGTGGGGGAGTAGACGCCCAGCAACCTGAGGTGGAACGAAATCGCGGAGTTCCTTAGAGCGTTCGAGCGGGCGATCCCAAGGGCGAATGCCGTCTGAACCTTGGTCGATGAACTCACGCCGATCGTATAGCCGAGGGCCACCGTCAGCCTCGTAGTTGGGCTCGCCGAGCTTGCCGGAAAGGAAGTCGGCCGCCAAGCGAAAATCCTGGTACATGACAGCCTTGTACTCGGCGTTCTCTTCACGCACGACGTAGCCTGTGCTGTACGTAGCCAAACCGAACACGCGCCGGCGCCGGTCCTCGGGCACGTCACAGTAGTCGTACAGCGTATTGAAGAACTTCTGCCGCGCAGAACCGACCTTCACACTGCCGGGGTCCTGGCTCAGAAGCAGCGAGACAGCCGTGCCGCCCAAACCGAGAATCAACCGTACGTTGGGAAGAGCCTCGAGTTGCCGGCGCAGAAAGCCGCTGCAGTTCTTGAGCTCTTCGAGGGTGGGAGGGCGATTGCGCGTCCAGGACCGCCCAGTCTCTTCAGAAGGCCGACACTTGAGAGCCATCAGGAAGTAGGTGTTTCCTTCGTTACGCCCGATCGCCTCCAGAGCTCTGGAGAGAATGGTGCCTGCCCTGCCCATGAACGGAGAGCCTTGCATGTCATCATCCTGACCAGGCGCCTCGCCAAAGATCACCAGGTCCGCCAAGGGGTTCCCCTTACCGAACACCGGCTGTTTACGCGTGAGGCTGATCTTGCACTTCGCGCACTTCTCGACCTCACGTTGAAGCGGGGTGAGAATGCGAAAAACGTCATTCCGTGTCAAGCTAGCCACGGCGACGGCCAACCTTCGGCTGCTTGCGTGGTTGTTGAAGATTGCGTAGCTCACGACGCATATTGGTAATGCGCCGTTCAAGAGCGTACCGCTCGCCACGAAAAAGCGTCGCCTGCTCTTGAAGCTGTTTTTCAAGATCGGCGCAGTTGGAGCACGAATGTTTGGAATCCATCAGTAGTTCATCTCCTCAGGGTCGATCACTGGAGAATCCTCGTCTCCAAGATGACCAAAACTCATCGACTCAAAGTCCCAACGAATCCGAATCGGGTAGGTCGGCAAATCCTCTTCACGAAGCTTCAGCAAATGCAACAGCATCTCCCGATTAATGCGCTCATCCGCCCCCTGCACCAGCTTCATGGCGACATCAGCAAATTGGCTGTACGCATCCGAATACGCAGCGTTATCGAGCGTGGCCGCCCGAGGATCTTCTTCACGGTTCAACTGATTGTTGACAACGCAAACGACGCGGTCAGTCGTACACATTTTCTTGAGACCACGAGCGATGTTGTAGTGCTTCTCCCACTGCTTACCGCCGTCGTCATCGTCAAGCAAGTACACACCGTCAATCCCGATCCAACGACAGCCCATCTGACGGGCCAACGCCTGAATCGTTGTGGGGGTGCAAGGACCATCGAACTTGGGAATGTAGAACGGCGACAACTTCGACATCCCATCCAGAGCCTCGTAGTAAGTCTTCTCCAAGGCGTAACCGAGTTCACCTCGACGAAAAGCCTGGTAGGGGAGGGCCGCGTGCAAAGCGTCATACCGGCGTTCAAGGGCGTTGACATCCATTTCCCGCGAGAGAAGCATGACCGGAACGTTAGACAACTGAGCCGCCCGCGCCATCAACAAGAGGAACCAGGTCTTACCGGTACCGCGCTTGCCGAGAACATAACCAAGATCGCCAGGCTGCCAGCCAAGAGTCCACTTATCAAACCATTCGAAGCCTGAAGGGATGCCGTAGAGGTCCACCTTGTCGCGGCGGTTCTCATAACGAAGTCGGCGTTCAGCCATGTTCCGCGTCAAGTTGACCACTTGAGTTTGAGCGGCCAGCGCGGCAACCTCGAGACCTCCTGTGTAGAGAATCTTGGCTGCTTCGTCAACCTGGTTGTCTTTCATCGCAGCGCCCACACGGGTAGCCACATCGGCGATCTTGTTGTACGTCGTTCGCCGGCGAAGTTCGGCGATGACCCACTCTACCTGTTCCTTGGACTTCTGAAACTTGTACGTGGGGGCCTGACGGTGGAGAACCGACTCCGTGGGGATCTGCCCTTTGAACCTCGGGTTCTTCCAGTAGTCGAAGATGTAGGCAGCAACAGACTTGAAAGGACCTTGAAAATCCTCAACCGCGATGCCTCCCTCAATAAAGGGTTCCAGCTTCCCCAACGTGAGAATTGTGTCTAGCGCTACTTTATCGAGATCCACCCGAAATCCTCCTAAGCGCAGATACCGTACTTGCGAAGAATGGCTTTCACCTGACCACGCTCGACCGCGCCAGGAGGTGGAGAAGTCTTGGAGTCTCCAAAGGCCGCCCACAGCTCATCAACCACAGAATCGGCGTCAACCACCTTCAAGAGCGGCATACCCGACAACTGAACATCCAGACGAAAACCAGCCTGGTCCGGACGGATGGACACGCGGTTCTGAAGTTCGAGAGTCAACCCGGCAACGATAGCCGGAATACGGCTCTGCAACCGAGAGTAAGCACTCTCGAGCTCTTCAGCGGCGCACTGGTCAAGAGTCCGCCGCAAGTGATCATGAAACACCTGGAGGAGCGACTCGGGTTCGCCGAATCTCGGCACAGTAGAAATACCCATGTTCAATCCTTTCTTACATTCAGGGTCAGTACACTCGAGCCCGCGGCCGACGCGAGCTCTGGAAGGCCACGTCCGCTTGACTATGTGTCCGCAGGAAAGGTGCAAAGAAAAAACCCAACTCCGTGTTCGCGGATTGGGGTGCGGCGCCTTGGTCCACGAGAGAACCTTGCGCCATAGACCTTTGGTGCGCACGGAAGTTTACCGGAGAACGTCCTCGTCCCAACGGGAGAAACGACCTTGACGAGGGACGACGGCAAAAAGCGAGCCAGGTCAACGTCAGTGGTAAAGAACCGCACAATCATACGCGTCCGGCAGTAGGAGGAAATAGCAGAACCGGCGTCAACATCGCTAGACGCTTGGATGAGGTGGAACGTGGGCGCGGGAAAATCATCCAAGACCGCCTCAACCGCGGCCGTCAATCCTGCGGTGTACGGGCGCCTGACAATGACCGTAATCTGATAGGTCAGTCGAGTCAGAACCCACCAGCCGATTTTTTTCAGCCTCCTCAGACAACCGGCATTTACGCAAGTAGAACGGCTGCAGCACAACGTAGAGGCGCCGAAACCAAGGCCGGTTCAACCAACGATAAGCGGAGTACACTCGGCCTGAAGGGTGGGTGATGAGGGCATCGAGGTCAATGGCGACGGCCAAGCCCATGGCGTTGCTGATGTCTCTGCGCTGCACGGCTAAGACGCCTCCCGGAAGGACAGCAGAACCAAACAGCCGAGTCAGAATTCCACGCAAGATGGGGGTGTCATAGACCCTGTAGGACTCGGGGCACGGAATGCGAAGAGCGACATTGCTTTCGATGTACTGGAGTTCCTCATAAGTGAGGTGAGGCTTCAGTTCCTCGATCAAAGAGCCGGTAAACACCCAGAGACAGCAGCGCCCGCGAGCCGTGTTGCCTCGCAAAAAGGCGGGAAGAAGATCCACAGAAAGATGAGCCACAAAAAACTCCCTAAAGAGTAGTTGGGGCGATGTGGCCTTGGGGTTCTGCAAGGCAAACCACCGCCCTGGTACCGCGACTAGTAAGTCACGGCATCAACCGATGAGGTGAGCGAACTCCCTCCTGCGGCCAATTCAATCACCATACCACCGATCCGCTCGAGCTCCGTCGCACGGTCATAGGAAAGCTCTTCCACCTGAGCAGTGTTGGTGATGGCGTTCGCCAAACCCCATTGGGTGAAATCACCGCCCTCGCTCAAGGCGCGAAGAATACGATCCCCCTCGGTGTCAGACAAGCCGTAACGCTGCTGGACCACCCGCTGAACCTCCGGGGAGAGGCCGTGGACCGATCGGGACATCGGTGGCCGCGCGCATCTTCTCGAGAAACGTGTCAAAGGCCGCCTGTTGGAACGTGCCGCTGACCACGTCCACCACCTTCCGCCAGAACGCTTCGTCATCGGCGCGCAAAGTGCTGTCGGAAAAGAACTGCTCGACACTCTCGAGATCGCCAGAGGCGCGGCCGACGTGCCGGCGCTTGAGAGAACTGTCGGGCCGGATCATGCCGTTCAAACAAACGAGCCGGTTAGTACGCGGGTTCGATCGAAATCTGGCCGTGGCCGACTTCCGAGTTGGAAATCACGACGCCGGATTGAACGATGTCGCCGCGGCGCACCTCGCCGGTGATGCGGTCGCTGAAAGCCTTGATGTAGAAGCGAGTCTCCGTGATCTCGACAGACTCGATCGCATCCCGTGACCCGGATTGAAAACCACGGGGGCCACAGCCTTGAACAAGTCGATGTTGTCGAGAGGGCGGTACTTGTCACCCAGGTAGGCGCGAGCGCGGCCGTCCAAGGTACGCACGAGCCGGATCTCCTCCTGTTCATGCAGCCAGTAGTTCACGGTTTGCTCGAAGATTTGGGTCCCCTCCGGCTGCGCAAGCAACCGTTCGTAGTAGGCCAGGGGATCTTGCAGCGCTCGGCCATCTGTTGGTGAAACAGCTTGCGCGCCGGAAACACCAAGTCACCTTCGCGCGGCCGTCCATCACGAGGGCGTGTGTCAAGCCATCGTTAGTACGCTGGAGCAACGGGCGCATGCTGAGACGCCCAGGTAGGGGCTTTGTAATCCGCCTTCACAGCGGCTTGGCGCTGCACTTCTTGTGCGAACGCCGTCATCGACATCCCTTGTCGCATTCTTCAATTTCTCCTGTTCACTGTTGCTGATGCCATGGCTACACATCCCTGAGGTGAGAAGGGGCCGGCTCACCGCAATGCGGGCACACGGGCACCGGGTCTGACTGCGAAGCGCCGCTCCGCGCGGTGGATTTCATCATCTCTTCGATGATCACGTCCAGGTCTTTCGATAGCAAAGGGTAGTCACGCCGGCAAGAAGCCGCGTAGGCGAACAACGCGGGCAAAGCATGCGGGTCATGATCCAGGTCAAGCACGAAGTACCGGCATCCATGGTGTTTTTGACCAGGAGCATCGGTACCGTCAACACGCGCAATCCGGAACTTGTCATAGAGTCCAACACTGCGCTTATCAACCACGTTCATTTGCGAATCCCTGCCTTTCGTAAGAAGGAGTCTCGAGTCTCAGGGTTCTTTCGGCGATCGGCGCCAGTCATCGTTACCGTGACCAGAGCCTCCTGCAAGAGGCTCACAAAACCCTGACCGTAGACCTTCCCCAACTGATCAATGTTCATGTTCGTCGTGACGATCGTAGAGCGCTGATGCTGAATGCGATAGCGCAAGAGATTCACGATGTTCTGCTCGCTCCAGCCAGAACCAGAGCCGCGATACTCGTTACCAAGATCATCAACGATCAACAGCGTTCGACTGCGAAACGCCTGAACCATGGTCAGGTCATCGTCGAACATCTCGTTATTGATGTAGGCGCTGACCATATCAGGGACAGCCGTGAAAAGAACGCGAGCCGTCAACTTCAGGCACGCCTTGGCAACCGCAATGGACTGGTAAGTCTTCCCGGTACCGTGAGGACCTGAGAGGAGGAGGCCCGCCCCGCTTTGGAGATTGGCCGGGAGATTGTTCACGTAGGCCGAAAGAACACCACCGGGAGAAAGCTCAGCAGACCAGTAGAGTGGGGGAATGCGAGCATGACGCCAGAGATCCTCCATACGAACGCCACGTCGAAACGGATGCTCGACCGGCTGTTGACCCTCAGCTGACTGCTTCTTCGTAGATTGCTTCTTCATCGTTGACACCCTGGTAATGAGAGCCCCAAGTCCGCTTGTCTGAAATCTGCATCTGTTTGGCGATGCCCTTGCGGTAACCGTAGATGACGTTGAGCATCGGATACTTCACGTCCACCAGGTCGAACTGGTTTGCCAGAACCGCCCACATCTCGACCGCATAGCGAACAACAGCTTCACAGTGCGTGTGACCATCGGCCTTCAGCCACTCGAGAAGTTTGGGCCGGAGATACCAGGGATACGCGAGATTCCGGAGTTTCGGCGCCGTACACATTGCGCATCACAGCCCGCCAGGTGGAGGCGAGATCCTCAACGCGATAAACCCGATACTTGGGAAGTTCCGATATGGTACCAGCCACCGGACATCACGACTTGAGAAGTAGCGCGGCCAACCGGCCGGCGCTTGGGGGCAGAGCGCGGTACGCTGACGGCCTGACGGAGATTGGACAGCTTCCCGCCGGGGTCTTTCTTCGCCGAGGGGGGATTATAGGGGGGAGTAGAAAGTATAGAAATTTTGAGATGAAGATGGAAGAGAGTTATTCTTCTCCGCAACTCTCTGACGCAGATCAGTCAACTTGCTCACTTACATGTCCTCGTACTTTGAAAAGTAAACGGGCAGCCCGAAAGCTGCCCGTCACTGTGAACATGAGAGAAGAAGCCTCTGCGTTGACTCGTCCTCAATAGGACGATAGCAAACTTCGATGAGATACGCAATAGGGTGTAGGACAGCATGTTCACAGAGTCAACCCGTAAAGAGGCGCTAAGTCCTCAGGCGGGTAAGGGGAAAAAGGTAGTGGTTTGAATAGTTTAGAGGGTTTCCAAGTCTTTGTAAAGTCGCTGGATACCAGGCTTCGCCGAGCCGGCTTCAAGAGATGTCTGTGACCTCCTTCAGGCGAATCGTCGTAGTCTGCAGAACGAAACCGGTGTTTTTGTAAGCTACGCTGGCCTTCACCAGAGCTCGCGTAGGGTTAGGATCAGCCGCCAGGGCGGCCGTGTTGACGAAAAACTCGTAGAAACCGGGGCGAACCTCGTCGCCGAGCGTCATTTGACTCGCAGAACCTGAGATGACAGCGGTCTCTTCGACAGACTCATCCGTGTCATCAATGCGAAAAACCTCTACCTGAGGCGGCGTTTCGGGGTCGTACACGTCTCCGTTCAGGTCGTAAATGCGAATTTCCACCGCGACGGTGGAGCCGTGAATGAACGTAGAGCCTTCCAAAGTGAGCACCTCCACAGACAGACCGGTAACGTATAGAGCTCAACCACGAACGGATTCATCGACACCTCAGGACTCACCCCACTGCCAGCGATAGGCGCAGGGGAGATTTGAAGAGTTTCCAGCCGGGCCGATTCTGTCAAATCGGCGTCAACTACCCTGGCTGTGAAAAGCCACTGGACCTCCACCAGAGTTGTGACCGGCCCTGTAGACGTGATGGGGCCTGCCTGAACCAGGATCGGATTCAAAGGAACCGGGGAAAAATACGTGGGTTGCATCCGATACGAAAGGGGTTGCGGTGCCCTCGCTGTAGCTTGACACGGTCCGATACTGGTCAAAAACGCCGTAGGGCAGGGCATCTGGCCGGTGAAACCGGATGTTGGCAATCCCGGAAGCCGGAGCTTCCCGTGATGTTGAGCCGAAAAATCTTGGATTTCGCGGCCGTAACGAGGTACAAAACCGAGCCCTTGGCGTGGTTTCGCCGAACAAGAGCTGTCAAGTTGCCCACACTCGGGGTGTCGGTATCGGTGATCTCGACGACTTCCTGACGTTCACTGCCAGGCTCGATAATGGCGTAGTCGCCGGAGGAGAAAACCCCGGAGACGGCCGTGACGGTGAAGTTCTGTGCGCTCGTACTGCCTGTCAAGTCGGCGGTCAACGTTGCGCGAACGTCGCTCGGTAGGGTGATTGGAGAAAGGACATCAACCGCGCTGCCGCCATCGGCACGAAAACGAACAGCGGTGACGTTCGAAGCGTTCCTCCAGAACCGCTCAACTCCTGAACACTGAGAGTAGCTGCCATGAAAGCTCCTTAGGCCCAACACCCATTCTACGTGGCCGGGGAACACGTCAACGACCAGGTCGTACACCGTAATGGCTTGGCCCATTACAGCGTCTTGCGTGACGATGATGTTTGCGCGGCGTTCCCAGGTGAACCCCCGAGACGTTGTTGTTGGAGAGAGCGCCGAGAGCGCCATTTTCCAACTCGTACAAATTGGCGTGGGTGTTGTCCAAGTAGTGCAACCACGCCTCCAAGACAACCATAGAGCCAGTCATCAGAGTGCGATCGCAGACCGTGACCTCTGACCCTGAAGGGCCGACCTTGAGAACCGCCATTGCGAAAGCATGCCCGACGCCTGTAGTAGGCACGAACACGCAAACGATCATTGACGGCCGCCAGCGTGTTCGCTGGCAGGACGATAGTCTTGACCACCATCACAGTGTTGTTGGTGCCCGGCTGTGCCCGTACCGTTGGAGTTGTTGGCCGCCAGGTTACGGTGATTGGTCGTTGGGTAGTTGGGGACCGCCCACGAAGCGTCCTCTCGCAAGAACTTCGTAGTGCCTGCCGAGGCGCCAGGATCGGGCACCGCGCCTTTCTTGTGCGAAGCTCCGGAAGCGACAAAAGGCGCTACGTCGATCTCACCAGAGCTCACGGAAATACAACCGCTCGGAGCGATCGACACCAGCCCGCGGTCCGTAGTTGTCGCATCTTGGATGCCTGTGTCGGGAAACGTCTGCGAAACATTGAAGTCGATGATGGGCACCTGCAGGTGATCATTTGAGCCCACGCCAACCGTGGAGGTCAGAAGAGTCCGCTTGGTTGCGCCAAGCCAGGTACTGCGCATTTGGAAAGTTCACCTGGCCTGTGCTCGCCTGGTGACCGCTGCCGAGCTTCAGACCGTTCTGAAACGTGAGCACACCAGTCAAAACCTGAGCGTCGGTGGCGTTGATGAAGTTGTAGGCGCCGGCAGTGCCGAGAAGCGTTTGAAATAGCGATCACGGCGTCCTGCAGGGCCTTGATGTATCCCGAAACGAACAACGCGCGGACACTCGAACCGTTGGCATGTCCTGTGTCCGTAGTGCCAAAAGCTCCGCGATGCAGACTCAAAAAGTGAGTGGAGTCTTTGGATTCGTAGACGATGAGCTCGTCGTCTATGGTAAGCACCCCCCACGTCGAACTGAAACCGGTCGTAGAGTTCACCTGAGCAGAGGTGACGCCGGCGTTCAGCGCTGCCGTCAGGGTCGCTTCTAAAGGGACCGTGGAAAAGCGGTCTACGGGGTTGTAAAGAGTAGCGGCGCTGTCAAGAGCGGTCGGGTATGCGGAAGCCATGGCTATCAACCATTGAAACGCGTTTCGTTACCGCCCGCTGCGTTGAAACCTGGAGCCGTGGGAGGGGGCGTAGTTGGAGCCGGAGGAGCGCCCAACAACGGATAGCCGGCCTTGGCGTAGTTCGGCCGACGACTCTTTACGGAACCGCGCGTACCTTTGAGACGCGGAATCGGCACCGGCCGAGAGTGCAGGCAGAACTGGTCAAACGCCCACAGAGAAACATCGCCGCCATTTCGTCCCAAACGAGAGTCCTGCCAGGACCAGAATTCACCAGACAACGGCGGGTCGCCGGGCGCATACCCGAGCGTGCCAAAGACGCCCAAGAGAAACCGGCACTCAGATTCAGGGCGCCCTAGGGTGTAGGGGTACATTGCCGCGCGCATCGCCTTCTCAAGATTCTTCTGACGCACATCGTAGTCGTAAGCTTCAGAGACAAAATACGCGAGCCCACCGGAAGCCGTTTTCCACTGGTCCGGGAGGTTCACTCGAGCGTTCAAATGCCGGAACAGGGGGTCACCCGTGCTGGCTGGATTCGGGCCGAAGTTGGCATCCATCGGCCACAGGCACTCGAATAGAGCCTCAGGATGAGTTGCCTGAACCACGCCCATGACGTGAGCGCAGTAAGCCCATACGCGGTTCTTCAACCAATTGGCTGTTTCGTGTGGGTGCGCGGGATCTCCGGAGGGGTCATCTGTGTTTTCGAGGAACGGGTGGATCTGATGACCGTGTTCGGCCGCGAAAGCGTCTATGGTTTCCTGATCGTAGAAAGCCATCCCGCCGTCAGCATCGTACCAATCAGATCCTGACATCTCGGGCCGGTTGTTGGGGAAGTACCACCACTGCGTTTCACCGAACTGCAGGACGGGAAGAAGCCCGGCTGCTGAGATTTCATCAGCCGCTTCTTTGAACATCTGAGCCAGGTAAGCACGCACACGCGTACCAAAGTGCATGTGATACGAAGGCACGTCGAGAAAAACCTCTTTGCCTTCTTCCACAGTGCTTCCGTTGAGGTGGAGGTAACGAGCCCGCATCCCAACCGGAGGGACGTAGCACTCCATGGAAAAAGCCCAACTTGCCTCGTGGCCATCAGCCGCAAACTGAGAAGCCAGGTCACGAAACCAGTCACGAGCGCCTTGCGTCATGACTGGACTGATCGAGTCGATGAGTTCCCAATCTCCTTCAGCGCCGGCCGTATCAATATCCGGAGTGCCGTCAACCTTGGCAAGCGACAACGTGGAGCTCGGATCGAAACTGCCTGAGATGGACACCGTCGTGAAGGTAAACGAGGGCGCCTTGGAGCGAACACGCAAAGTGGTGCTCGTACCGTAGTCGTTATCACACCAGATGCCAGAAAACGCTGCGTTCAACGTGGCTCGAATGCGACTGACGACATCGACCAGGTTCTCGGCGTTGTTGGTACCGGAACCATAGCCTATGGCGAAAGAGAGCGTTGTCGAATCGAACGTCACCGATACGAGGTCGCCGGGCATAGGGGAGCCGGTGAAGGTCAACGAGCACTGAGGATAAGTCTGCGAGATTCGCCGGCGCTTGTTATTCCAGAACACCCCCAAGTACACGTCACGCCAGCCGTTGAAGCCGAGCTTCTTCTGCATCCACTGCAGCCAGTAGGGCGGCTTTTTGATTCCGTGGTCGGTATCAAAGTCGATGGACAGACTGGCATTGCCGAGATCCCACGGAGCGTCCGGGACATCGCCCGGCACGAGAGGCCAGAGGTAGTCGTAGTAAAAGTAGTACCCGGCGCTCGCCGCGTTTTTTTCAAACTTGGCCTTCAGTTGAACCGTGTGAACGCCTGCAGCCAGCGAGTCGCCGATTTTGAGCATGACGACGAGCTCGTTGAAGGTGTTAAGGTACAGGTCATGGACGGTAGGAGTTCCACCGTCAATAGTGACTTCGACCTTGCCGCAGTTCTTCGCAAACTTGGTCCCGATGTACAGGTCATGCGTCTGGTTTTTCTGATACGTGACTGTGACTGTACGGTTATCCCCGCTACTGGAGGGGGCGGTCCGCTTTGCGTGTCCACCGCTCCACCAGTCATAGGGCGCCTCTTCCCAATAACCGGCGTAGACTGCGTTAGAAGTCTCTTCAAGCCTCTCGCCCTCGTCAGGCCCGCCAACTTTCAATGCCGCAGAACCTGTGGTGACCGCGATGTTCGTGAGGTACACCTTCCATTCGATGTCAGAACCGACGCCGCTAATCGGAGAGAGGGACAGAATACGGACACCGGAACCCCACGACGCCGGTGAAGATGAGTCCACGCCGCGGCGGACCTTGACCGTGGTGCCGTCCAAAACGAGCACTACCTCAATGCGTTCCTCATCCGTGCCATCGCCGACGTAGTATTTTTTACCCACCTCGAAAAACGTAGTGTCATCGACAGACCAATCCTCGACTGTTCCGGCCGCCGAAGCCGAGACACTGGAAGTCAAGAAGGCACCTCGTTCCAAACCGAGCTCGATGTTTTCAAAGCGCGGAGCAAACGTCATCGTGATCTTCCGCAAGTCGAGCATGGGGTTGGTGGGGAATGTGCCGGTATCCGTGACCGAGGTCGGAGCGTCACCAGGCTGCTGGCGTACATCGAGACTGTCAAACGGCAGCGTGATGTGATATTTCCGAGTGTCGGCGCCACCAGTAAACCGGACACCTTGAGGTGAGGACCAGGACCAGGAAGAGCCGGAAAGCGCTGAATGGTAGAGGCGATCGGCGTTGCCGTCAATGCCCCAATCAACGAACTCCACGGTCAAAGTCCCGCCCGAGTGTGTGGCAGAGAGGTAACCGACCGGAGACGAGCCAGAAGTGCCGTAATTGGGGCCGTAAAGGGAGCCGTGAGTACTGCTGCCGCTGTTGATCAAGTCCTCGAAAGCCGTCATGATGTCGCCGGCGCTCGGAGTGGATCCAAAAGTCGCAAGATCGACCGTGTAGCGGGCGTCTCGAAAGTAGAGGTGCAAGACACCGGTGTTGCCGCTGCCGGAAATGGTCAGACTGGCAGACGAGTTGGTGTCACTGCCGGAAATGACCGTGGCGTACTCGGATAGGCGCACCATCCAAGCGCTCATGGAGCTACCGAAGTAAAAGATCAACGAGTCCCACGCGACCGAAGGGAACTTCTTGCTGCCGATACGAACGTTGCCTTCAAACGCGGCATCGACCTCGAGATCGAATTCGAGCGTGAGCCCGCTCAGGTCAGTCCGGGGGAGAGGCTTACACCTGAGGTGGGCGTAGAAGTCGTACGCGTTGTAGAGCTCAAGAACCGCAAAATCCTCGGCCGCCTGAAAAATTCCGGAGACGGTTAGCGAGGTGGCGGTGGCATCGGTGAGCGTAGTAGTAGCTGCTCGGCCAGAAAAACCGCCAAGCTGCATGGTGAGCCGAGGATCGAACAGGTTGATCGGTTCGGACATGACTACACGACAACGGTAACGACCAAAGTGTCTCCGGGGGTGGTTGAACCAACTTGCGTGATATCAATCCCCAACAGCCAGCCTTCTTTCAGTCGCGGGAACGGAAAGTCCATGCCGTACGGCGCGTTCCGCGCAGGAGGAGTCTGCGTCTCGCCGGAATAGCTGGTGAATTCACCGTCCAGGATGGTGAGAGTATCGAGGACCGTCCACGTAGCGCCGTCATCCTCGGACAGCTTGATGTCCACAGTGAGATCGGAGCCGGCCGGAGCCTCGTTGGTAACCTCAGCGTAGAACACACGAGGAACCGCATCAAAGTTCATGCGGTAGGGGGTGTCTGCGTCGGCGCTTACGGTCAAGACGCCCGGAACCGTAAAACGAATCTCCCCGCCCGAAAGAGTCCGCAAGCCCATCCGCGTAGAGTCCGACAGGTTGTAGTAGGGGAAGATCGAGTAGCCCAAGCGGTTCGACAGCCCACAGAGGATAGACACCAACATCGAGTTGGGTTGGATGCAAGTGTACTGCGGAGGAATGGACGCGCCGTCAGTCACCTCAACGACCTCGTATACCTCGTAGCCAACCGAGGACGCTGTATCTTGTGAGATCGGCCCTGAGATCGTCATGTGCGTGGTGTCTGTCACTGTGAGCACCGTGGCGAAGATGCCGGAGGAGACGCCGCCGCTGGCTGCGTCTATGTATATGAGCTTGCCTTCAAGGGCAGAAGTCCAAGCCGTGCCTGACCCGACTATGGAGCTCGTGGTGGGGATGGGCTCGGTTTCGCCGTCCCAATTGTTCGTGATGGAGACGGTGCCTTGCCGTGTGATGACCACGGTGTAGGTACCGGAGAGATTGAAAGCGCCAGGCTGAACTTTGAAAACGTGATGCCGGACATCGAGTTTGAAAAAGCGCTTGCCACTGGCGTGTGCGTTCAAAAAAGAACCGAAGGTGGCAAAGTGATCAGCCTCGCCGGGGTAATGCCTCTGCAGTTTCATGGTGGAGCCGACGATCGCGTCACCGAAAGCGCCGGGACCGATGATTTGGCAGCACTCGTACCTGCGCGAACCTTCAGGATTGATCCCCACGCCTTGACCGTAATTAGGCACAGCCGCAGAATCGTTGAACACGATGAAGTCGCCGACTGAGAACGTCCAAGCATCAGCCGTCGCGGCCGCGGAGTAGCTGAAGCTGATAGTTTCCGTGTCTGCTCCGGGGTTATAGGGGCTCTCAGTTCCAACCGCAGCCGTAAGCTGCCCGTAGTATTGCGTGAGGAGTTCATCCACGTAGAGAGCCGCTACGTGGAACTCTACGACGCCGGCGACGTTTTCGTTGTTGTTGACGCGCACGCCGGAAACCTGGAACTGACCGAAGTAAACCAGATCAACGGAAAACAACGGGTAACCAGGAGGATCTGTGTCGAACGTATTGTCGGGGCCGACAACCTGAACAGCCTTGCTGATGGATTTGGCTCCGGGAATGCCGGTCAGGTTGATGGGGAGAAGCCAGTAGTGCCAGGTTTCTCGGGTGTGGACGGCCATGTAACCACTTTACGTCGTTGTGGTCGTAGTTGTGGTCGTTGTGGTCGTTGTGGTTTCCGACCACGGATCGACATATTGCGACGGGCCGACTTGACCTTGGACTTGTTCAGGGTCCGGTAGTTGATCAAGCCGGGAGGAGTGTACGATTTGATCGTACTTTTGATGGGACTGCGCTTCGGTGCCATTGACTCCTCTTGTGACCGTCAGAGTGCCAGTGCCGTCCAGGTTGTCAGTGTACGCGGTGACGCGCACGAACTCCTGATCCACGTAGTAGAGGTTCCGGTCATCTGTGGCGCTGGTTTGAAAGTCCGCATTAACCGAGGACACCGTCCAGGAAGTGTCATCGCCGTCTACTTCAATCAGCAAGTGACCGCCGGCGCCGAGAATGGAACCGGGAGTCCTGAATATTTGGACCGCCTTCAACTTGGTGCGGTAGCTCAGGTCCGTATAAGGCTTCCAACTGAGGCGTACACCAACGTTGGGGATTGAGACGCAGGGGTTTTGATCAGACCAGGTCAAAGCCGGTAGGGGGGCGTACACAAGCCCGCGGCCGCCACGGATGAACCCGTTGTTCGGAAAATTAGCGAGCTCTACGAAAGGATCGTTTTCGAGGATGTCATCAAAGACACTAGAGCGCCAAGAGCGCAGCTTGAAAACCAAACTCCAGTCGTCGTTCAGAGCGATGTCCGTAACGTAGAACCAGTCACCGCCGTTAGGAACGAGCGTATGAGCCAAGTAGGTGGCATCTCCGACTTCGAGTTCACCCATGAGGTAAGTGCTCTGAAGTTCAACTTCGCGTACCTGAGCCCATTGCGCGGCACTAGTGCCTCCGAGCTCACTGCGGAGAAACCGAAGCGCTAAACGCACAGCTTGTTCGGAGTAAGGCGTAAGCGCGAGATTGCTGCTTTGGGTCAGTTTGAATGGGTGCCCGTTGGTGCCTAGGAGCTTCTGATACTCCGTCGAGTAGACAGAAGCCGTGTTCTTCTGAAAGTCGAAATCGGCGTCCGCAAAGTTGATGTGGATCTCGTTAAAGCGCGGAACGGGAATACGCAGCTTCACACTGCCTTCAACCACATTGACAAACTCTTGAAAGCCGGGGCGAACCTGAGAATCCTGACACGCCGAAAACGGCCGCACCGCCAGCTTGCCGTTGCGCCAAAACCGAAAACTGTGGCAGTCCTTCAGAACGGAATCAATGTGGTCCATCGCCGGCGACAGGTCGTTGAATTGTCCTGCCGCGACGTAGCGCTGGCGTGTCTCACCGTCAAGGCCGACAACCGTACTTCCGCAGTAAGCCGCAAGGTCGATAAAAGTGCCGAGGTCAGCAACAGACGCATGGCGTTCGATGGTGGAGTATTTCAGGTTCAAGCTTTCGAGGTAGAGATCCAAAGCGAGCCAGGCATGATTTGAAGCGCCTCCGAGAGGACCGGACACACCGTAGGTTCTCGTGAAGGTATCTCCAGACCTGGAGTATTGCCACACTCGGCGTCCGGATGTGATGCGAGCATAAACTTGCGGCTGGCCTGACGGTGTGGCCGAGCCGGGGTTAGGACTATTGACGCCGGCGTTCTTGTCTTTGACTCGCAAGAAGAAGCCGGCCAGCCCGCTCAGGTACACGGGGGGATCTGACGGAGCATCCGTCTGCTTCATGTCACCCGAGATTTGGTCGATCGTATCCTCACTGCCGATCTTTCCTACGGTTCTCTGAACACCTCGGTTGGTGGAAGGAAACTGACCCTCATGAGGCGGGAGGCCGTTGAGAAAAACCTCTCGAATAGCCAACGACGGGGAAGCTACGGAGTAACCTATGGGACCGTCACCGATGATGCAGGTGGCGGCGGTGTAGTCGGCCTCAGGACGCCATTGAAAGATTGAAGGCGAGAGAACCAGGCCGGTGAGTGGGGCGCAGTAAACCAGAGGAATCCCCTGATTAAAGATCGTGTCGTTCAACGCCGAATATGACGTGTACGCATCACCGCCGCCAAACACGCGAGAACCAAAACCACGATTCAAACCAGATGCCCAAGCGGTGACGTAACGCTGGCCGCCATAGAACCGAGACATCTTGCGCAGCTTGCAATCACTGAACGTACGGCCGCAACCGGAATAACCCGGAGCCGCGCGGTAACCTTCGGTGACTGCCAGATCAGGACCAAAGTCGTCTTGAACACCGGCCTCGGAAAAAATGCCTGTGAGGTCGGGCAGAGGGATTGGTGTTCCACTGATCGAGGAGTTGGAGTGACCGTAGCCGCTATAGGGGCACGTGGTGCCGTTATCGAACTCGTGATCGCAGTTTCGGCCGAACCGCCTCCGAGGAAGGGGTAGACTCAGATCGTGAAAACCGTCTTTGCAGTTGAGGGTGAACGTGTCTTTTTCGTAAGGAGTCTCGGTGATGTACCCGATCCAAACCGTGTGAATCGCCTCGGCCGCGGTTCCGCCGTCAGCAATCACTTTCGGAGCGTAGACCTTGAAAGTGACCTTGCCTCGCTGGAACATGTTGTCGCGAGACGCCAGCTCCAAAACGCGATCGGTGTTGGAGAGTGTGAACGTAGCCGTGGAGGTGCTGCCTTTGAGCGAGTAGGAGATGCCGCTCCATTTCAGCAGCCGGGGGAGGTAAGTGATCGAATTGACGGTGACACGCCGGTCGCTGATATACGCGGTCGCACCGCTGGACAGAACCACTTCAAGAAGTGGGACCAGTTCAACAGTGCGCCCGCGCACCGCGTTCTTGAACGCCGTTGAGGGAAAACTGTGCACGTCAGCCTTGAGGTTTGCGCTCTTTCACGAGGAACTTGTAGTTGACCTCAGAAGTCCACCAGGCCCACAGACCGTTGACAACAGACGCCAAGGGCGGGAGAGTGATCGTAAACGAACCGCCGACATCTGCGGTGTAGCCAGACCACTGAAACTGCAAGCCCATGGCGATGAAGAAACTGTAGAGAACGACGAGAGTCCGATTGGCGCGGTCGCTGGTGCTGCTCAGAGGGAGCTTGGGGTGTTGCTTGACGAACTCGAGGATCTTCGAAAACGCCAAACTGGTCAGGGCGATTGCGGGGGTGCTTTGAAAGTCGATTACTTCGGTAAGTCCGATGTCCACTGAAAGAGTCTCCTCTAGCCAGGGTACCCTGAGAGCCGGAGCTGCGCTTTGCGGAGACGGTACTCAAAAAGCTCGGCGGTGAGCTGATCCTCTTCAAACGAAGCTATGTACCTGCCGAGGGTGGCTTGAGTTGGGTGCGTCAGACGACTCTCGGGGTCATCCCGGTACGGGGCAGCATGGGCAGCCCAAAACTCAGGGTCGTAGTAGTAGAAGGAAACCGCGCGGCCTTTGTGGTCATTGAAAAAAGACCAAAGCTTGCCGGCCTTCGTTGCGTCGTCGAAGATGTCGCCCGGCAAAACGCTGAAGCCTAGATCAAACGTGATCAGCGCTTGAGAGTTCCGAATGAACCTGTGCGTCAGAATCGGAGAAAAGACGTGCGCCGTCGTCTCCCACTTACGCCCTTTGCGGTAGTTGACATCGGCATCTAGAGGAAACACCCCGTCTGGCGTGTACTCAGGAACCTCGACACCAAAGAGATAATCCGGCATACTACCCTTCTCCGAAACCGGCGCGGCCTCCGGCAATGCCTGAAGCCAAGCCGAGGCGCCTACGGTTGAGTTCCTCTTCGGCTTCTTTCAGCTTTTCGAGTTCCTGCGTCTGCTTTTGACGAACACCGGAACAGGCGAAGCAGCTGCAATCGCTCTTATGTGTTTTTGGCCAGGTCATCGCAAAACCTCTTTTGCCTACGTGGTAGTCGTAGTTGTGCTGCTGGTAGTGATCGACTCCACATGCGGGGGGTACGCCGCGTCGTTATCGACGCTGTTGTTGTAGTCACCCACAGTCTCTAGAATAAACTCCCCAACGCGCACTGTTGCCGAGGGAAGCGAGAAACCCTGAGAGTCTTCTTTGAAGCGAACCACGTAAACGACACCGTCGTCTGGAGCCGTGTAGTTGAAGGGATACGCCGAGCCTTTCACGGAGTCCACGAACGCCTCAAAGTCTCGCGCAGTCTGAGGGGACCAACGCTCTACCTTCAACACGAACTCATAGCGGGCGATAACCTGAGAGGGGAGCACCTCACTCGTTTGATCCCTGTACCTGCGAAATGCCGTAGTCCAGAGGACCTTGCGTTGAAACCCGTACTCGATGCGCTCGAACAAATCAGAGGGCTCAGCCACCGGAGTTTGCGGCAGTAGCTGATAGGAAGCAACACTGGACGTGGGCGCGTAGCACGGCACGGTTAAACCCCTCCCGTGGGCGAAAGAGCGCGCCCGAGTTCACGGCGGCCGGCGTTTTCACCTGCCGCATCCGTAACCGCCTTGGCCACCTGGCGGGAACGCGCCGAGGTGCTTCGCACAAACTGCTGGTCGATCAGACCTTCAAGGCCGGTGCCGTCCAACGTGAGACTCGATTCCAGCTGAACCGTCATGTCGCGAGCGTTCGCTTTTTCGAGTTCAGCAAGCTGACGCCGGAGCAGAGCGATCAGTTCGCTCGTGCCTTGGTTGTTGGCCTGCCTCAGGCTGGAAAGGTTTTCTGTGAGCGAGGTCTTGATTGCCTCGGGGAGATCCGGAGAAGCGCTGGCACTGCGAACATCCTCGAGGAGGTTGTTCGCTGTCACGCTCTGTTCGAGGTGATACGCCGCGATGCGGTTATTTTCCAGCAGGTAGCTGTCCAGCCGGTCGTACAGGTTGCGCAGTTGATCTCCAGGGAACCCTGCCTGCACCGTACGAGCCAGGTCAAGAGCTAGCTGACTGGAGAACCTGCGATCGCCCTCCTGCGTAGAGTTGCTGAGTTTCCGAATCTCGTCTGTCAAAACAAAGAGATTGGCACCGGTCTGGTTATACCGATCGCCGGCGTACTGTAGTGTCCGATTGAAAACCGTCAAGTTGCGATCCAGTCGGATGATGCCATCCTCGGAAGCCGTGCGGGTAGACACGGGGGAGGGACGGCCGATGTCTCCACCACCACCGCCAGTCCCTCCACCGCCACCGGCGCCGCCACCGCCGCCGATAGCCGCACCAGCCGCACCGGTAGCTGCGGCCGCAGCCGCAAACATGGCCGCCGACTTAAAGTGGATCGGGGCAGGACCGTAAATCGCGGCGCCCCAAGGGGTCAGCGCCGCCAAGCCTGCAGCGAGCTCTTGCAAGGCCGAGACGGATGATTGAACCGCAGACGCCTTGAGGACGTTGCCGATAGCCGCCTTGAACGCAGCGCCGGCACTCTGCCCGTTCAACATGGCTTGGAATGCCTGACCAACGGCATCCCCCATCAGAGAGACGCTGGCGCGGAAGGCGTCGATGCCGTCCACGGGGAGTCCTTGCGCTACGCGAGCCAGCACCTCAGGCAGAGAGAGCATTGTGGTGCGAACAAGTTCACCGGCCTGCGCGAGCTCTTCAAACGTAGCTACACCACTTCGGAATTCTTCCAGGACTCGATTGTAATTGCCACGAGCCTGTTCGGCCGCCGCGGCCTGCCGTTCGAGGGCGACACTGAGCACGTCCGGAGGTACGGACCCTCGTTGCGCCTGAAGCACCTGGCGCGCGGCGTCTGCTTGCGTGTTGATCTTCCGAATGTCAGACTCATGACGCAGTTGGGCAACCAACCTCGTCTGAATCTCGAGGCGCTCTTGATCACTCTTCAGAACACCTTGACGCAGGAGCCTATCGAGGTCTGCAATGATTTCACGCTCGCGGGAGCGGAGTTCGACATCGAGTTGTGTCAGTCCTCGACGTGACCGAAAAGCGCGGTCCAACAGGTTTTCGCGCTCGATCTCACGCCGAGTTTGCGTGTCTGCAAAGTTCTCTTCGAGTTGCCGGATGTACGCATAGTGTTGTGACGCCTGGTTATCCTTGAAGGCGCGCAAAAGTTCTTCCGCCGCTTGAGCATCTTCGAGTGCCAGGTTGGTGTACTCTTTGGAACGCTCGAACTGTTTGAGTTCCAGAGCGCCGCGCCGTTCATCGAGAATGCCCAACGCTTCGATGTCACCAGAACTCAGGCCCTTGGGGCCGGCGCCGGATTGCAAAGCCTGTTGCTGCAGGCGCACCGTTTCAATAGCCGACGATCTGAGTTTTTCAGTTCGCGCATCTTCGAGTTCCTGCACCTGTGAGTAATAGCGAGCCCACAGAAGCTTCAGCGCCCTTGTCAAGTCGTCGTTGGCTGAGAACTGGTTACGAAGAGCCTTCTCCTGAACCAGGTACTGCTCACGGAGCAGAGCCGTGCGCTGTTCGACACTGGAGCCGGATGCCTGCTGTGACGCTTGCTCGGCATTGAGCTCCAGCTGCTTCAGTTGGTTTAACCGATCCTGTTCAAGCTGCTCCCTCTTCAAAGCGTCAATACGCTGATTCGCGGCCGTCAAGACTTCACGGAGACGAGCAGCGTTTCCGCCGAGAAGCGCGTACTGGCGAACTTCACTCTCCAAGCTGACCGCCGCCAGGCTGCGTTCGATATCAAGGCCACGACGTTTCATTTCGTAGGTTTGAACCTCGGCCTGGTTCAACTTTTGGCGAACAGCCAGTTCTTGTTGAGCCCGCTGCGTAGCTTCGTTGGCACGCTCAACCGCCGCCTGACGCGCTTGCAGGGAAAACTGCAGCATGCTGCCGAACAGGTTCGTGACGTTGCCGAGGTCTACGCCGAGCCTCTGCAGGTCGCGGCCAGCCTGAGCCGTACCGGAACGATACGCCTGAAACACGCCGTTGAGTTGAGTCTGAAGGTTACGCGAGCCCTCTATGGATTTGGAGTTGGCCGCGAAAGCGTCTTCGTAAGCCTTCTTTGTCCGGTCACCAACTTGGCGGTAGAGGTCCAGCTGTTCTTTGGACAGCGCCTTATCACGGGACTTGATTTCAAGGGCCGCGTCAACTGCCTTGTTGATGTCCTTCAGGGACGCCTTGGCGGCATCGACTGAATCAGTCACGAGTCGAATCTCTTCGCCTGTGACTGCCAGACCTTGACGCTGCGCTTGTTGGATTACCTGGAACGTGTTGAAGCCGGTTTGTAGTGTGTCTACGGTTTGCTGGAGCCCTAGGGGGACAAGCTGCAAGCCGGACGCCTGAGATTTCAAGTTGGCCTGTTCAGCTTGGGCCGCCTTCAGAGCCTTGACCGTATCGAACGAGGCTTCACGCGCCTTGCGCAATTCGTTCTCCCACGCGGCCGCCGCCTGGACATCCTCGAGTGTGATGTTCTTCGCTTGTTTGAGCGCGTTAACTGCGTCCTCAGCCAGGCGGATACGATCCAAGTTGCTCTGGTGTTCCTGTTGACGCTGAGTCACGATCTGCTGCATGGCGGCAAGCTCGGCATCAGACTGCGCTTTGTGTTTCTGCTGAAGCTCGAGAAGTTTTGCCGTGTTGAGCGTTCTGCGTTCGAGGCCGGTCGCCGCATCCTTCTCGATCTTCACGAGGTCGATACTGAAAGCCCGAGCCTGCTCAATCAGCGCGTTTTGACGCGTGCGAAGTTCCTGCTCCTGTTCGAGCACTGCCAGCTTTGCATTTTCAGCGGCCGTCAAGGTCTTGTACGTGGACGCTTCACGTTCAGTGACGCGGAGACTCCCGTCACGCAAACCCTGAGTGCGGGATTGCAGAGCGTTCAACTCTTCGTACGTCTTTTGGATCTGAGAAAGCTGTTCGTTGATGCCGAGAAGTTCGCGAGCCGTGTTCACCGTCTGTTTGTAGTGAGCCTCGGCACGCGTGCCCCACACACCGTAGATGGCCGAGCCGACAGACAACAGAGTGACGACGCCGGCAAGAATCGGATGAGCCTTGATGAGGCCGGTGGCTGCGCCCAAAACGCCTGTAGCGCCTGCAGCGCCTTGAGCCGCGGCCGCCGCGATAGCCGCCGCTTCAACGAAACCCCACGCCTTGGCCAGACCTCCGACCGCTAGTGTGAGAGTGCCCGCGGTAGTGGCCATGATGGTGAGGGCGCCTACGGTGTCAATCAGCCAGCCAGGCGCTCTTGCGATTGCAGACCCAAAGCTCGTGAGAACGTCTACCGCTTTGTTCATCGCGGGGAGGAACCGCTCTCCGACATGTTCGCGAGCATCTTGAAACACGCGAACCAGGGAGGTCATCTTCTTGCCCGCGTCTTCCATAGAAGCCGTGTAGGCACCTGAAACTTTCGACGCTTCGAGGAGGATGTAGTTCAAGAACGCCGTGTTGCGCTCAACCGTGGAGAGCGAAGCGCCAGTCCGATTGAGAGTAGCCGCGTACTTTTCAAAGATGATGTCCTGCTGCGTGACAATACCGTACTGCCGCAGCATCATCACGTTCTGGTTCAAAATCGCCTCAACCAGGTGGTTCGCCGTCTGTGAGGAGTTTTCGCCGGCGACGACTGCAAGATCCTGAGCCGCCCGAGCCAGGTTGGTTGAACGCGCGAGCTCCAGCTGGCCGCGCATCATCTGCAGCGTGAGGTTGATTGACTCCTGGTGCGTGATGTTCATGCGGCGGATAGCCTGCACCTGTGCATTGGCCGCGCCGACAGTGTAGTTCATGTTCTGCGCGGTCACGGCGAGCGTGGTGTTGAGCACCTCAGTTCGAGCCGCAATCAACGTAGATTCCACGATCGAACTCTCAAAGGCCGATCGCATGGTGTTGAAACTCTTGGCCAGCAACTCAGTCTGAGCGTAGAGCTTCAACCAACCTGAGGAGGAGTTGGCCGCAGCAGTTCCAGCACCAGCAACTGAGGACCCCGCGGCACGGGCGGCGTTGCCCAAGCCTTCGAGGTCCCCTCGAACCGCTTGAATCACCGGTTGCCCTGTTCGGGCGTCTACCGAGATTGTCAGCGTGATGTTGCTATTGCTGTTGCCGGGATTCGGGGGAGTGGTCGCCATCGGGTTCTTCCTCTTTCTTCTTCACGGGGAAAAAGATTCCGTGAAGGAGGTTCACTTTGTCTAGAACCTCTGCATGTTGGTCAGGGGGGACGCCAAAGGATGCCATGACCTGATAAACAGCCACCAAGTTTAATCCGAGAACCTGACCCATGCCGGCGACCAGAATCTGATTCCAACACCGGGCGTAAATGGTCCACGCCAGGTGATTGGCCGGCCGTAAGGCGACTGCCGGGCAGTGCTCACAGCGCTCAAATACGATTTCGTTGAACGTCTTATGAACCTGCCCGAATACCTCTTCGCAGAGCTTGCACGTTTTTTCGTATCCGCCAAGCCTCTGCCACTTGGCGAATTGAATCAGTTTCCCTGGTTGGCCTCGCGCTCGCGGTTGTTGAACACCTCCATGTCCTGCGTAATGCTGGCGAGCCACTGGTCGAACACGAGGCTGTGCTCGATCAACGTCTCCTTGTTCTCCGGAGTGCATTGGAGCTGGAACTCAGAATCACGAGCTGCGGATTTATCGAGGACCACGAGTTGAGCCAGGACAGCACCGGTCAAGCCTCGCCAGTCCTTGATGACGGCCTCGGCATACAACTTGCGGAAAAGCGTCTTGTCGAGATCGTCTTCCTGCTGCATGGTTCGGAAGTTGATCCGAGAAGTGCGCGCCTTTTGAGACAAGGCCGCCATCTGAGCCTTGCCGTAGGGAGCCACGAGAACCTCGAACGACGTGTCTTGAAAGCGCACCCAAACGGCGCAGGAATCGTCTTTCTTGGCAATCAGTTCAATCAGTGAATTACTCACGAGCGTGTACGAACCTCCAAAACCATTCTAGCCGGGAGCCTCTCGAAAATGAGAGACGCCCGGCTAGTCCGAGGGACGCGGTTGCTTGCGGGACTACGAAGTGGACGTGGTGGAACTCGTCACGGTGCTGGAGGGGTCCTTGCCGTACACGATGGCGAACTCGTCGTCATAAGACGGAGACGCCGTGGCCTTGAACGGGATTGTCGCGCTCTTCTCATCCTCACCAGAAGTGGACGCCGAACCCCACAAAACGGCCGGACAGTGGAGTTCGATGACGCGGCCGTCCGACGCAGAACGGTCATGCGTCGGCAAGATCACATAGTCGTTGTAGAGTGGATCGCGAAGCGCCTTGTACATGTAGACCGGCAAATCGCGATAAGCAAGCATGGTGAGCTCGCCGGTGACCTCGCGCTTGCCTGGAGCGACGAACACGGTGGGGTAGAGCCTGTCATCCTTCAGGTCAGCGTGGTACTTGATGCCGTTGACGACGGTGATGCGCGCCGACTGAATCACCGTGGGAGTTTGCGGAAGCGCCGCCTGCGTCCGCGTGCTGGCCGTGCCGCCGATGCGCGTCACGCCGTACTTGCCGTAGCAGGGAGTGCCAAGTTCCGTAGTCGTGTTGCCTTCCAAGTAAGGCGCCACCAGGTGGCCCACCGTGCGGGTAACGCCCGAAGCCAGCGTCAACGTGTTCGTGTCGTAGTCGATCGCCGTCACGACAGCCGTGTTTCCGACCGTGCCTGAGGAGGGGTCAACGAAAGCGATGTAGAGGCGATCGGCCGTATCAGCCAAGAAAAACTTGCGCGGGTCCTCGACGCGCAAGGATGTGCCGCTGCCCGTGTCGAGACCGCTGACGGCATCGGTGCCGCAGAATCCGTGACGCATGAATTCGCCGGAGAAGGACACCTTGGACAACTCATTGCCGGCGACGTTGAATTCGCCTTGATTCACCGTGGCGCCGCAAATGTAGTAGGCCATGTGACCGACGCGGAACCACATCGTCAGAGACGGGTAGATGGTGCCGCTGATGTCCACCCCCTTCAAGAGGTAGGCACGCGAGTTGGCTCCGAACCAAGCGGTCTGCGACGTGACCGAAGCGATACCCATGAGCGCCTGCAGGAACGGGTCGATCTCGGGGACCGCGGGCGTGCCGGAGCCCGCGACGGATTTCAACAGCGTGGGCATGGACCACTTGCCGACATCGAAAGAGCCGATAATGGGGGCCAACTGAGAGCGCGTGTTCCGGTACTGCGGATCGTCGATGTGCCGGATGGCCTGCTGAACAGAACCGGCACCGGCCGTCAAGACGAGCCGAACACCGGAAGCCGTGGGGGAAAGCTGTACGCCTGCTGTGGACTCCAAACCGACGAGCAGCTTGGTTTCACGAGCGACAGCGACCACTTGGTTATTCATGAAATGCTCCTTTTTAGCTTGCGAGGAACGACTGCACGTACATGATCTGTAAATCGACCTCGAGGATCATGACCGGAAACTCACTGCGAACTGAGCGAATCGCCAGGATGTCCACGGTTGCCACTTTACCACCGAAGTCCGCGTTCGTCCCAAAACACTCTTTCAAGCGAGCTGACCAAGTGTCGATTGTTGCGTTGAACGTGCTTAGGTCGGGGTCAACTGCTATCACCATTAGGGTAGCGTATGCACGCTTCAGCGCGTCCAAAGACGCCTGGTACTCGATCTGTTCATTCGTTTCGTGAAACCAAACACCTGGCGTGAACCTGGCGGAGACAGACTCTATCGGCAGTGGCCAAAGTACAGCCCGCTCCACCCACTTGATGCCAGAGAGCGTAAGCAGGGAGTTGAACAGCGCGTTGTAAACGATCTGACCTTGAGGGAGGCCAGTCACTGGCAGCGGATCAGGAAGGTCTTGCGATCCGCTGGACACGTCAACCGCTTCGATGTAGTCGATTTCAACGGCCGCTCCAAAGCCTAAAGAGTTGGGGTCCGTACTCGTGTCCGCTTCAAGGCGCGTAATTCGAGTACGCCTGGAGAGCCCGCCCCATGTGGGATCGCTCAGCAACAGAGCTCGAACGTCATCAATCAAGGAATCGAGCGCCGTGATCGCCGCAGGGTTGCTGCCCGTGCCAGCCGGTCTTTGCCACACGATGCCGGCAACCGTAACCTGCATAGTCTGCTGCAAGACATCGGCCAGCATGTGACGCCCTGTCTCAACCGGATCTACAACGAACAGCGCCGGGAGATCCGTTTCGACGGCGGGACGTAGAGTGCGAGACACCAGCTTTACTGTGGATTGAAACCTGTGCGCTGCTGGAGAGGAGAGCCCGGGAACCGGAGAGCCCGCCTTGATCTTTTTCAAACCGGTTTCAACGGCTTCCAGGATCAAGGTGCGTTGTGACTTGGCCATAGCTCTAGCGTAGCGCTCAGGACTTGATCAGAGCGTCCAAGACACTAGACCGGATGTCAGCCAGGATCTCTTTCAAACCGTTGTCCACGGTAGCCGAGCGCACCTTGATAGGAAAGCCGGGGTGCCGTACAGCGGGGCCGACAAAAGATTCGTCAGAGCCTCGAAAACGAAAACTCAACAGCCGGGAGTACCTGGCTCGAATCATGTGAGGTGCTGCGCCTTGTTGAAGGAGAGGCCACAGATAGGGCGCTCGCGGGTCTTTGTTGAGCACGCGAAGCGTGAATACCTGTGGGGAGTCCTTGACAATCTCGCTGGACCAGCCGGCCTTTAACAGGCCAGGGCGTCTGCCTTCTCCCTCTTGTGAAACCGGTGTGTTCGCCTGATAGAGGCTCAACAATCTTTGGGAGTAAGGCTTCAAGGACTGCTGCAGAATACGATCGGACTCGGCCAAACGGTCTAGCCGGGCAAGGACACCTTTCATGAAAATGTCGACGCGAACGTCAAACACTTAAGACTCCAAAAGGTAGCAGTCGGCGATCAGATCGAGGTAGTTGGAAATGTCCAACTTCAGCGTGTTGGAGCGTGAGCTGAGGTTGTTCCAGTTCACGCAAACCATGGTGAAGAACCAAGGGCCGGTCGGGAGCAACGTGATTTCGTGTTCGAGGTATTGCGCGGCCGGCTGCGCCTGGTTGGGCACCAGAAGACTAGGGGCGCCGCCGAAGTCAGGCTGCGTGTCGTAGAGGGTACGAAGAACTGTCCAGGTATCCAACGGAGTCTGAGCCGTGCGAGACGCGTAAAACCGCAGGTACGCCAAGTCGGAGACAACCAGAGGGTTCCAGGTGAGCACGACCTTACCGCCTTTGGTTGAGGCGCCGGCACCGTCTGGAATGTTGACCGCCGTGTTCGCGTTGTAGGCGTACGACACCGAAAGAAGCTGCGCGGCCGGGGGCGGTGCTACTGCTTGCCTCGGGGACTTGGGCATACCAAAAGCCGCACCGTCGCGCACCAAAGTACCGACTATGATGTCGCCGGAGAGTGAGTCGGCCGCTTCGAGAGCCGTGCGCTGGTCAAGATACTCTTCCCGGTAAGAACGAGCCAACGAGTCGAGAATCGAAGCGTTGGTGGTCAAGTCCTGCGCCAGGGAGGCTCCGACAGAAACCTTGGCGTTGAGCGCGTACTCTAAAGCCTTGTCTCGCGCGATTCGAGCCTTGGCCAGCAACAGAACCAACTGCTCGGACTCAACCGGTAGCGAGGCCCAAGAGAGCGTCTTGTCATGCTCCCTCAGAGCCTCGTACAGAGCCTCGCTCAAGTACTGCGCCGTAAAAGCGCGCTCGCTCACAAGCCTGGAGAGGTCCCCAAGCTGTGAGCGAAGCGTTTCTCTCAGTACGACGAGCGTAGCCATTTAGCCTGCCGAGTGGATGAGGTCTTCGCGCAGGAGTTGATCCCGGACGCTGGCCGGAACCTGGACCGTGACGCCTTTCTCCAGGTGGATTTGCCAGGGGCCGATCCACCGGCTGCAGGTGGACTTCGGCTTCACGGTGACGTAGGCGTCCGCAAGTTTCCGGGCAGCCGGAGGTGGAGGAGCCGAAGTTTCGGCCGGCGTGACCATGCGCAAGTCAGCGGGCGGTGGGGGCAAATGTTGCGCATCGCCGACAACGGTCATCGTAGGGAGAGATCGGGAGTCGTGGGAAGAACCGGCGCGGGCTGGATGTTTTCGATGCCGTTTGCGGCGGCGCCCGCCGCGAGTTGTTCAGCGAGCGAAGTGA